>OX401904.1:14537190-14822190 GCA_947859195.1 Drymonia ruficornis
GCGGCTGCTAACGAAAGTGTTGATATCGCACGGCGTGTGGACGGAGCCGTGCGGCGTGGACATCTCCGTGTGCCTCGCGGTGGAGGAGGGCGGCGGCCGCGAGCCCGCCCAGCTCGTCGAGCTGTGCCGTCCCGTGCGCGTCACCGTCGCGCCCAAACCCATCAAACGGGGCATTTAGGGTCATATTAATAAACGCATCTCAAAGTTGAGATCGATCTCAAGATGCTGTTTTGAAGTTTAATGTATGGAACATCTGTCAAAAACAGCATCGTAAGTTTTATCTCAATCTTGAGATCGATTTATTAATACGCGCCTTGGACACGGAACAAACGACTACACCCGAGTGCCTAGATGGCTTGGAGTATTATTTGGACGCACTGATCGTTGATGGACACTAAATGAGAAAAAATCAAAAATATTGTTGCATAAATACAGATAAAAACACAATTTTAATAAGATTTACTAAGTGGAGCTCAGATTTAAAAAAAACTTTTTTATTCATTTAATAAAATATATGGATGCTTACCTGATGACTAAGGGATATGGACTAGAAGCAGGTCAAAATAGCTTTTTTTAAAATTTTGGCTGTCTGTGCATCAGGCGGAAACTACCGAACCGGTTTTAATGAAAATGCCAATTGAGATAGCTTTCATTCCAAGTCAGTAGGTTCTTATTATGCAAAAAGGGAAGGGTTTAGCATGGGTTGGACAGACAAAGTAACACGCGAAAAAGCGAAGAAATTGCTATGAAATCTATAGTCCATTGCTGGACATGGACATCTATTTGAAAGAGGTGTATTTTAGAAATCATTATCAACCTACACTTAATTTTAAATTGGACTGAAATGATAATATTTAAATGAAAGACAATTTATTTTATAATATAAATAATTAAAATAATTACAGTTAGGTGTGACAAGCTGGTATATAAATAGATTATAATAAATTCGACGTCAATCATAACTGTAACATGTTATTTGTACTTTTGTTACAAAGTGGACACTAAAAATAACCTTTTTTAACTTCTGTCTAATGCTATAACAAATGGAGTATAAAACAAATAAAAAATTCCAGTATTTGCCCATTTTGGGATTTTGGATACTACCTATACAAACTCAACAGTGGGTTATGCTTTTTCGTGTGAAATATGATGTAAATATTTGTATATCAATTAGGTATTAAAATATACTTGTAACAGTATTTAAATGTAAGAAAAAAAAATGGTGTTAATAAATAAAAAATGACTGCTATAGGTACATTAGTTTTATTTGTATTTGGAACACAATTGTACCTAAACTTACACAGATGGCAAACATAAAAGAAACATTATTTTATATTATAAAAAATAAACACATCACAATATTTTCCTTAAATAAATAAAAAGTTGTATTACACCAATCTGCAAAATATACTTTGATTTTAAATACAGTAAATCAACAAAATATTTCAACCATGTTGAATTCATTCTCTAGAAGCACAGTATGACTAGAACTAAAGAGAGGTATTGTGACAACAATAAAATATATTTTAGTTAGCGGGAAGACATGGGATATATTGAATTCAATTTTATAGACCCATGGATATATCGAGAGTGGAAAAAAAGTTGTTTATAACAATCCTTTTTTTGCCAGCCCTTTTAATTTACTTGTGAGACACTATACTTGTATTTACTTCCTCTAATACAAACCACATCAGCCTCCTATAGTTGATAATTAGAAAAAAAAAATACATCTCTCCAAGTTCTGTTAGTTCTATTATTCTTTGTCAATAGCTAGTAGTTCTGAGCGAGCAATGCAGTTGTGTATCAGCTGCTTGATGCCGGGCATCCAGGTACCAACTGCACTGACGTGATCCACCATCAGAGCTCGGTGGATGGCGTCCGCCTTGCTTGGTGAGTCATCCTTTAGAGCTGCAAGTTAAATATGTTTAAGTAATATTATCTGTGGTAATATTACAACATAATCAGTTGAGGGTTACATTTATGTAATACCAACCATACAAAACTCCTTTATAATGTATTGAGTAACTACTTTTAAATAGGTACAATCTTAAAAAGTTAACATTGACTTACAATAGCATTAAAAAAGCACTTTAGTTCTGAAAAATGCTTTGTAAAGCCATGGTAGATTGTTTAAAACATATTTGATTTGGAGTCTTTAAGTATGGAGCCCTTGAAATGTATAATCTACATAGAATAAAGTGCAATGGTAAGATTGCAATTCTACAATAATATTTTTGCTGACATATTTACCACGGGCCAAATCTCGCATTTGTAGAAATATCTTAGTATTCAGTTTCCCATTTGTCCACATATCCTCCATGATACCTATCCGTCTTCTAATATCGTTTGCTTTTGGTCCTAATTCAGTACTACTTTCCAGTACTTCTAATAATGTTTTTATCACTTCTTTAAGAGTAGTCTCACTATCTATATCAATGTCTTCAGGCGGAGGGTGTGGTGCGGTCTGTATCGGAGGTGCGGGGGCCACCAGGCTGGGCATCGGTGGGAAATTCACGGGTGGAGGTGCTATTGGACTAGCTGTGGTGTTCGACAAAGGGAATGCAACTCTCTTATTCAGAATATTCCGTGGTTTATTAGGTGTTACTTGCTGGGTGTTGAACGTTAATTTCGGCGGATCATTCCAGCCGGGGTCGATTGGTGCTGAAATACAAATATTCACGATATACAAGAAGGAATTATTATGAAGTATTCTATTCTAAATACTCGCACTCACCTGTAACACCTGTGTTAGGCGTGTAACTGCTGTTATTCATTATAATCAAATTGGTTAAAACGATCACTATTTCTAAGTGCTTGCACGTATTCCAAGTTTATATCTACCCACACATATGTTGGGAATTTGATGAAACTATGATTATTTTATTTCCTTCCTCGACTCGATAAATAAATCGACGTCGATTGTTTTTGACAGCTGGATTTGACAGTATCACGAATAGTATGTACGTTTGATTTTATCTTTGCATATTTTGTTTTGATGACCAATGTCTAAATAAACTAAACGTTCTACCTATCTACTAAAAAAAACTAAGCTCAAAAACGTTTTTTTTAGATGTGTAAAGCAAGGATCATTTATTACTACACTTGAACAAAGTAACAAAATGGACTCGCAACACGCATAATTCAACGAACAAAATGTTCTGTCAATTCTTGGGGGAGGGGAGGTAACCACTACATTAAAATTGACGCACACTTACTCAAAACATTTTGTGTCATTATAAACGCACACGTAAAGAAATGTGCAACACTAGTATATTTTACGCACACTAAAAGATCTAATACGTCAACATACAAAATTTTACTACCGTAGGACCATCGGTGTAATAGGGTGAATACCTCTATCGATATTTCTAATTAGCTATATCGATAGTTTCATATACTCATTATTACATTTATAGCTGTCATTATAATCTACTGAATTATACTGAATTATCTCTACTGAAACAGCTGAACAAGAAATAATGAGTAACTCACGAGGCGTAAATATTCAACGGAAACAAGATGATTCCGGGTACATCCCAATTCAGTTCCTTGAAAATGAGATTATCTAAAAAATAAGTACCTAATGTTCCCAAATAAGCTGTTTCATCCCCCCCCACTCCCACTCGACCAGCGCCATCTGCTGCCACTGGCCTGGCTGATATCTTTTGTTAGGTAGGTACGTATAAACGTAATAGGTATTATTATACTAATGTCATCATCATCATCATTTCAGCCAAAAGACGTCCACTGTTGGACATAGGCCTCTCCCAAGGTTTATTATACACTATATATATTATATTTTTATCGATACCGGTCTGCAATCATAAATAAACACTACTACAACACTGTTCAAATCAAAAAGTATATATGTCGAGATTAATTCTTGCAACACTGACTAATACGACTGAATAATTTTGATACTTGATTTATTATTTTCCATATTATTTATTATTCATAATGCAAGCGCAAGCACTTTTAAGTTTTCTTTGATGTTGGTCAATAAGATAATATTTGTTATACATATATTTATGCCATATGTGATTCATCGCCTCAGTAGCAGACGCTGCCTGCTTCTGGGTCATATGGACCCGGAGCAGTGTCAGGTTCGATTCCGTTTATCAAGATCAAGAATTTATCGAGATCGTATTTATCTGAATTGTTTCGATAGTGGGTGTTTTTGTTTCAACATGAGTTAGTTATTTTTTTTTGTATTTTAGGAAAATAAAACAAACATATCATAGCTACTGCGTTTTTTAATTATTTTTTTATTTTATTCTTGGTCTAAATATTCCACTCCTGATAAATCCATATATTGGCGTGGGCCTGCCGCTGCCTCATCAACTCATCATCATCAGTCTCCACAGCATTGCTGTCATCTTGAAGATTTATTATTAATCGATTAATGTCATCGTAAAGAGCAATTTTCGACTATTCTTCTAACGGTACCTGAAAAATAAAATAATTCAATAAAAGTAATTTCTTTAATGCTTTAAGATTATTTGTTTATTTAGTAATTAAGTAACGATGTTAACTGACAAGCAAACATAGAAAAATAAAGCAACCTTAGTTTATGTATTGGTCGAGATGAAAGCAACACATAAAAATAATACCAAGTATCAAGTGTGTTCAATCGAATGTACCTCTAAGCGATCAATGTATATTTACTGAAAAACCTGTAAACTGAAGCTTTGAGCCTGCCTTTGTATACAATAAACACATTATTTAACTTAAAAACTGTAAAATAAACTGCTTATATACCTATAATATCAGCGGTTCTTTGGTAAACATGGTCGAGTTCTGACAAAATATTTTGCACCTCAAATTCCGCGAGACACCGCCTGTAAACTTTGTGAATCACCTCTCTTGTTGAATTACTAATGATTTATTCATTGTAAATCGTTTTTAACGTCCTGCGACTGGTTTATCACCGCGTAATTCAGTATTTATCCGTTTGTTTACAAAGTTCAAATACTTGACAATTATTTGACAAATAAAAAATACAGTTGCCAGGGTAGAAAAGATTCGTCTATGGTCACAGTAGACTATTCGATTAATTCGTACTCGATTAATTGTATCGATAATGTTTTCGATTCTTATGACATTTAATATTTTAATGAATTTAATAGAAAAATTGCATTAATTACATCAAAAATACTTACATATGAAATGTTACCCCATCTTTTTGTATATTACTATTTTTTGTAATTTCTTTGCACATGTTTAATGGGACAATTCGGCATTTTTCACGGAGCACCTTACACCGCGAAAACGATACTTACTCTGATCAAATCGATTTCGAAAACAGTTTTTATATACGTGTCAGAGATTTTTGGTCTAGTACCTATAAAAAAAAGCTAGAGGGGAAGATCATGCGATGCGCATCCTGAGTTAATACATCCATGTTACTACATGATAAACCAGTTGAGTTTTTGGTTAAAAAGAAATTGAACTTTATTCTCCTGGTTACGCCTTATCTATTCTGGTCTATTATACCTTGACAATTCTGTAGACAGAAAAACGAGCCGAGCGAGAGGCCCCAGTTGGGACCGTGTCCCTCTCACTCCGAGTTGCCATGCCAAAATAATATTATCGTTGGGTAGTGATTGTTAGTTTTTAAATCAAGCAAATAAATTAATTTATTATTTATCGTGACTATTGTTTATATGATAAAACAACAGTCACGATAAATAATAAATTGATTTATATGCTTGATTTAAAAACTACCAATCACTCAAATTAAAAAAAAATGAATTCAATTATTATTTATCGCGACTATTGTTTTTATAATAAAACAATAGTCACGATAAATAATAAATTAATTTATTTGCTTGATTTAAAAACCACCAATCACTACCCAACGATAATATTATTTTGGCATGGCAACTCGGAGTGAGAGGGACACGGTCCCAACTGGGGCCTCTCGCTCGGCTCGTTTTTTGTGCAGTAGTGAACAGTCCAGGTATGTATTTACGTTCGTGAGCAAACCTCTATGGCTGCATTCCAGATGCCGTAATTTTTGTCATTTTCGTTATGTTTGTTCATAAATGTCGTTCCACTGGAACCAACTTGTACTGAAAGTGATCATTATTATAGTTTTTTACAGTTTTTGTAAACGAAAATAACAAAAAATACTTTAAATGGAACGCAGCATATATCAAGTCAATCTGTCAAGTCAAGTGACACCAATAGTGATTCGTGACGTGCATGTGACGTGCGTGAACCAACCAATCAATCAAATTAAACCAGAGCAACTGTGTGGGTGCGTTTAGAGAGGGATTTATTAGCAGAAATATGGATTTTTTAAACAAAAATAGCGTTTTAGCCAGTGTACTGTCCTCATTTTTATTAATTGCCATTACAATACAAATATCTGAAGGTACGTTACATTTGCACCATATTTTTAGTGTAATGTTCTTTGTTTTCTGATAAACAGCATTAGAGCGCGCTCTAATAAATTACGTGGCCTTATGTTATGGGAGGATACGTGATTTAGATTATACGTTTTCGTGCGTTTTATGAATTAAAGAGTAGCGCGACTTCTATCTCTACTTACCGTAATGGGTATTCAAAACGCGTATTTATTTCTCAGGTTCGAAAGCGGAATTTGTGACTTGCGGTACGATTTTGAAGTTGATCAATTCTGATCTACGGTTGCGGCTCCACTCGCACGACGTGAAGTATGGCTCGGGGTCTGGCCAGCAGTCGGTCACAGCGGTCGACGTGTCCGATGATAATAACAGCCATTGGCTGGTGCGAGCCTCTATGGGAGAGACTTGTAAAAGGGGGTATGTATTTTGTACAATGCTGTTGCATTCAGTAAAATAGATGTGTTGGAAGTCTACCCAGGAGGCAGGAGGGTATAAAATAGCAGCCGGCAGAATGGCCGGCTGAGAGAAGACAATGTGAAATGTCACCATTTTGCTTATCTCATTCGTCATTAACAAAGAGTGATGGTTAAAACTCCAAGTCTGGCCTTGGCACATGCTGCTGGAAACTAATAATGGTTGCTTATTTCCTGCACAAATTATTTCAAGATTGTATTGTATGTCAAACAAATGTACCAATACATTCATTTATGACTAAACTGGTTCCCAAACTAGAGGAAAACTTTTGTTTGAAAAGCAGGTAAAATCATTTTTCTATAAATTTAAAACATTATGTTGCAGGGAACCAATAAAATGTAACTCCAATATCCGGCTGCAGCATGTAGGCACTAAGAAGAACCTGCACTCGCACTACTTCTCGTCCCCACTGTCAGGCAACCAGGAGGTGTCGTGCTACGGAGACGAGGATGGCGAGGGAGACAGCGGAGACAACTGGACTGTGGTCTGCAACAATGACTACTGGAGGAGGGACACACCTGTGAAGATCAGACACATTGACACTGCTGCGTAAGTTCAATCTATGTTCTAAGTTTTGGCCACAATTCACCACAAATATATTAAATACCTACAATTATGTAACTCCAATTAGGTTGCCAAGATACGGTTGGCACTCACCTAGTTTGGCGACCGCAGACTAGGACTTAGACTCAGAAAATAAACATTTTTATCTTTATATATTCCAAAGTTATAGGGTGTGATAGTTCTAGATTTAGGAATCAACCACATACTTGCCTAATTTGTAAATTCAAAAATGTTAAGCCCAATGTTCCAACACCTACTACTTAGTTTCTGTATTATATTGCTATTATTTTAGCCACATGTATGGAATTTCTTCATCCATTTACTTGACTACTGTACTGTGTAGAAATATGTTATGCTTATTTTGTTTATTTTACAGATTTTTGGCGGGTTCCGGCCGCACCTTCGGCCGTCCCATCAGCGGGCAGGGCGAGATAGTGGGTGTCTCGTCGCAGTACGGCGCATACACCGACTGGCAAGCCAAGGAGGGCCTGTTCATTCACCCCGGCGAACTGCTCCCTCATCAGCACCCGATACACTCAGAGTTATAATGTAAAATACAATATCACCCTAGCAATAAAGGTTTTTAAATTATTAAAGTTGGGGGTTCCTTTATACCAAATAAAAATAAAATAGATTAGTGCTACACAAATTCCACCTGTTGTGTGTGTAAAAGTTCAAATTCAGTGTTCACTTGAGCAATGTGTGAATGCGAAATAGCTAAAGTTGTACCCCTCAGATTTGGAGTCATAAGGGCGAGGCCCCACTAGCGCGTTGCACTGTGTCGTGGCAACGGTTCAAACGGTCGACGGGCGAGAGACGAAGCGGGGGAGGGTGATGCGCCAGTATAAAATCTTGCGACGACGCAACGTAACGCGCTAATGAGGCCCGGACCTAAGCTGTAGTTAAGGCTTTAGTGCTATAAGTATGTATATACATATATCGTAGGCTGCAGTTTTCTGGGTTATAAGATATTAATAAACTACAGTGTGGTTGAAACAAAAGTCATTTTACTTTCCTAATAACTTTATTGTCAAATAGTTAATGTTATTATATTACAATGACGTGAGGCAATAACACACCTCTGAGAAACTTCCGCGTTACAAATTAGTAGTGCTTCAACACCATCGAATTTGTAATAATACTGATTCAGACTCGTAAATGGACCATTGAGATCAGGATACTGGACCCTCAAAGACAAGTCTGCTAAGTTTCTTGCCGCATTTATTAACTTGTGATTGTGTTTCTATTCAATTGTAGATTAAATGACGATTCGTAAATACCATGTAATGTAGGCCATAAGCTGTGTACTGACTGACATCAGCATTGCGAGGTCACTCAGTACTCAATATAAAGATATTTTTTCCACACTGTTTTCGAGCTCCTGGGTCCCAGAATCCCGACCTCAATATTGTTCCGGTACAGTAAGCTGCATCTAGCGGTTGACATACACTGTTATCAACGTGCTTTCGCAACCACATTTTGATTAAGGCAAAGTAAGAAAAAGATGAGAAAATATTCATACTTTTTGAACTAATGGCGGTGATGTAAGAAACCTAATAGAGTATTTTTATTTCGACAAGTCTATCCGATGTTACTGAAGCACACAAACAAAGTGTTATAAAAATATAGTTATAAAACTAAATAAAAAAACTCAAAATCAACCGCTCGCACCCCAGCCCTCAGTCATGGTGCTCTCTACAAACCGGTTAAGAAAATATTTACTACAATTTTATTTATCGTAAATCACGAAAGCGATAAGTGTCTATCATTAAGTTCGTCGTACTAGGCGAAGACCCGAGGCAAACTGGGCTTGTTCAATCAATGACGTCACCCACTTTACCTTTTATCTTATACTAATCTTTACATTTGCCTGGGAGTGGGACATCAACTACGCTAAAAAAAATCTACATCTATTAAAAAAGCAATCTGTAAGGTACAAGTCTAACAATTTAGTTTCAATTTCGAGTTGGGCATCCAGCAGATCTCGGAATTCAACTTCCATCACCTTACAGTTTGATATGTATGAGACAAATAAATAATGGAAGTAAATTAGGTGGTCACTAAAACAGTTCAAAAACGTACTGAAATTGATTTTCACGACGAAATAAACTTTAAAAAATATGTATGTTGCTAATAAACTAACAAACTAATCACCTGTAGTGTAGTAACGCTACACAGGTCCTCAATCTCGCGGGAGACTGCAAGTGTAGGCAATATAATTCATTTAAATTATTATAATATGTTCGGTAGCGCGCGGGGCTAGCACAGTTTGTTCGCGAGCACACTGTTCAGTTTCTCGAGCGCGTACGCGAGGTTGGCGTACAGCTTCCTGTCGCAGCCGTGCTCCTCGATCGTGCTGAAGCGGAACGTTCGGAAGTTCTTTTCGACGTCAATGTACGTGACGGCTTGCATCAGCGGGCACAGTATTATTTTTGTGTGGTCTTGGAAGTTTATCTGTGGAATTATAATAATCTTGAATTAAATTATTCCCATATGGATCCAATTTATAAACAAAAAATTGAGCACATCTAAAAATATTTCGGTCTCGGTTTTACATTATGACCATGACAAGGACGGCAATATAGTTTGAACTAGTTTAGATCATGAATTTCGAATGCAGGATGACTTAACTGTGATCTCAAGACAAGACATAAAATCTACTATCTATTCGAGTTTAGCTTATCATACAGAAATGCCAACAAGTAGTTATATTGTTACCTGTAAAGTTCCATTGGTCAGGTACATGATGACTGCTAGCGTGGTTCTGAACCACTGGTGTAGATGCGGCAACCGAGAAAGACCGTCGCTCTCCCTGACTGGCACTGACGCACCTACGAAATAACGTATTTTTTTTAGATTTGTTACCTTATCATTAAGACCTTAATATCCTATGTTCATGCGAATGCATTATTAAATATTGGAACATTTAAAGCACAGGTATGGTAAATTTTAAGACTTCTTCTATCGTATGGCCAAACTAGAGGCTAGTTGTTCAAGCCGCCCGAAGGCCTCTGATAAGGCACAATTACTGCTGTCTAGATGACAACCGGGACCAGTTTTTTACGTGCCCTCCGAAGCACGGAGACGCTCAGTTCAAATGCTACTAAATGGTCACACATCCTCCGATCGTTTACCGATCAGTGATTGCAGCTGGCTATGACCGCCTCATTTTACGACATTTCTTCTTTTGAATTTAGAAAGGTTGCTTCTATTTACCAGCTTTCATGAGATGTTCAGTCATGTATCTCCTGAAGTATGTGAGGAGTTTCATTTTCTTGTCGAGCTCCTGTGGGTATTCGCGCATGGTCATGTACTGCTCTTGGCCCTGCCGGTTGATGTAGTGCACGTTCCTGTAACAAACAAACATTTATTCTATTAATTCACTTATTAGGTACACTTACTATCAAAGTCGAATGTCTAGGTTTGCGTTACGCAAGGTTTAAATATAATTTACACTTATATGCAAATTAATTTAAACCCCGCGTAACGCAAACGCTCCTTTTGGTTTTATAATTTTGTAAGCTCTTCTCTGTCTCATTTGTACTGCAGTTTGTACGATAATATACACACAATAGGCTTAAGAATTTCCTTCTCTCAAAGACATAAAAATATCTTTGTAATACTTCCCACTAATATTATAAATGTGAAAGTTTAGATGGATGTATGGATGGATGTTTGTTACACAATCACGCCAGAACGGCTGAACAGATCTAGATGAAATTTGGCACAGAGATAGATTATAGTCTAGAATAGCACATAGGCTACTTTTTTTTATTATGCGCGGACGAAGTCGCGGGCGGAAGCTAGTATAACATAGTTTCATATCCTTAAGACAGACTAGTCATGGGCTATAATGTTTGTATTTATGGTTTGGTACAGAGGTAGCACCTAGTTGAAAGGTTGTTACAGATAGAGGAGGATAATAAATACCACCGCACCAATACATAACATAATTATAAAGTTACTCACACAGCGTTAGCGAGCATAATAAGCTTGGTGGTGTCGTTGAACATGACGCCGACGCTCTCGTCGCACAGCTGGTAGCCGAACCCGTATTTGTCGGAGTAGTCAACCCACTTGCCGACCCATACCAGCGGTTGAGCCGCGGGGTCGCTCAGCTCGTCCGTCAGCGTCTCCGAACGACACTTCAGCTGTGGAATAGGAACAAGATTAGCGTGATAGTGGCAACTGGCTAAATAAAATATTGTTTTTATTTACCACTGCTATGTCTAGTGGGTTGAGATTAAGATGGGTTCACTGTAACACGAAATTGCAGGCTCAATTCACATTGGGGCAAATCTCAAAAATAGTTTCTCGTAATTCACCGTCTGAACTTTACTGAGATCACCTGCTGTCCATGGTGTATGACAGCCATGTCAAACTCAAAGTCACTGGTGGGCCGCAAAACCTATAATACCTGGGAATAACTACTGAAAATCTTAACGAAAAAAGTACTATTATAGGACAAGTATATTTATTAAATCCAATAAAAAGGACATTCCAAAAAAAGTACAAATAATATCCGCATTATCTGGCTGTTTGCTCAATGCTCAGTGGACCGCATGGCCGCTGGTGTACAACATCAGTGCAACAGTACAAGCTTTGCTTAGTTCGAGTCCATCCATACTGTTGGTGTGTTAGACAGGTGCTATTTATTACAGCGAATCTCAAACTATTAGGCGACGGAAATTTTGGAACAGTACATATTTTACGGAGCCCTAAAATAACGGGTTCATGACCTCTTTCCTTGAGAACTGTCGCAGGTACCTTGTGGAGCCCCGGTGATCCGTGGAGTACAATTTGCGAATGACGGTATTATACGTTTTATTGTTACCTTGGGTGCGGCGAGTAGCGCCGAGAGCTGGTCCCGCAGCGCGATGAGGTTCTGTCGGTGCGAGGTGGGCTCCACGGCGCGCGGCTCCGCGGCTATCACCTCGCGCTTCACCGGCGAGTCCACCGCCATCGCCACTTGGTCTGCGACAAACGTACCATCTTATTTTAAAATTATGCGTCTCATGATGTCTACCTGTCATCATTTTGTACTTGGGGACAGCAGCCTATGAACAACAGTAGGAGTTTTCCAGCTAATGGATAGATGATACAGGAAAATAAATCAAAATAAAATTATATTCATGGTAAGGGAGAACGTAGCATAGCGTGGGTAGGCCTCCCACCCTCTCCCACAAGGTGGACTGACGACCTGGTGAAGGTCGCAGGAATACACTGGATGAGGGCAGCGCAAGACCGGTAATTGTGGCGAACCTTGGGGGAGGCCTAAGTCCAGCAGTGGACGTCTTTCGGCTGAGTTGATAAAGGGAGAACTGAAGTTAACGGAGAAGGAAGCTATATGGCTTCTATTTTGCTGGCTTCGACCAGAAAAATAAGGGCAAGTACATAATCTTCTTCTAATCGAATAGTTAGTGGCCAACTTGGTTTCAGAGTTGTTCAAGGCGAAGAAGAAAAATAAGGGCAACTACATGATGGTGTTCAATTGGGATGGATGGTTGCCTTACCGTTAGTGTTAACTTCGTTGAGCGGGCGGCGGTGCAGCGCCATGCCTTCAAGCTGGTCGGTACGCGGCGCGGTGGTGAGGCAGGACACGGGCAGCGCGGCGGGCAGGATGCCCGACGAGAAGAACTCGTGCTGCAGCAGCTTGTCGACCGACGGCCGCCGCGCAGGGTTCGACTGCAGCTGCAGCACTATCATCGACGCCGCCGGCTTGCGCAGCGACGACGGGATCCTATGCATCAGGGTTTACAATCATTACCATGTAATGATACAAGTTTAAAATTGGGTAAAGTGATCACGCATCACACCGTTTTTACCGGTGTACGTTATGAACCCTAAACCTTTAACCGTACTAGATGTCATACCGACCGAGAAATGTGATGCTGGTAATTCATGCTGGCCCAATCATTTGGCCAACAAAGACCAACATGTATATCGGAAGTCATCTCGGCATGATCACCACGAACAATACAGCTTGTTTATAATTGGCTCGAGTTTCAAACTGGGTCATCAGTTTAAAAAGGAGTTATCAAATGGGGTAAAATATTGAGGAACTTGCACCCTGCCCCATTGTGCACCATATAAGGAAACTGGTGTATGTTGTAATTTATAGCGCGACTCACGCAAATAGCTAACACTAGGGCCACACAGTAGCAGATATGCAATGCCTTCATGATACTTGGGTAATAAAATAGAGCTATCATAAACACACAACATGTTAATACCACACAACTTGATGGAAGTATTTGTGGATGACATTAAATCGTACAAATGAGTGTCATTAGAGTTTCGATCGATTTTTACACATCAGAAATCAGTAACACAGGCCTATTCTCAATGATAGCGCGGGCGCAGTTGAAAGATCTAGTATAGAATACAGGATGGGCTCATTTTGACAATATATCCAGAGTGAAAAGCATCTTCGTCGGAAGTATAGTTAGTCTTTAATACGTAGTGTCGGAACCGAAAACCGGTCTGTATGTAAGCACCCTTAGTGCGCGAGTGCACACTCGCGACCGTTGGCTCGTTTAAAGTCGTTCGACCGTATAATAATTCCGTTATAAGGTTCGCGCACATATGATGGTTCGGTGTGTCGCACCGAATATAATTACTTTAACCACTTTTGCATGAACCACTATACGTAGAATATGTGTATAAAAATCGATCGAGATGATCCACAGATGCGTACATTTAACAGACAATGATGGTCACACAGTGTTGGAACGTCACGTGAAGCGGTCGTGTTGGGCCATCACCACATAACGTACAATGGGATAACCACCTGTATCGCAGTCTGACGGTATTATCGTCGACTAACGCGCGCGCGTACCGACTACCCAGCGAGTTGCACGGACCCGCGAATAATACGCTCATCGCTAGGTACACGCCCTCGCTATACAACAATGCAAACAAAACATGTTTTGAAGACAGCTTGTCCGACATAATCTACCTATATTAAAATAATTCCAAAAAGTTGTTTTTCCATTATGTAAATTTTAGAGCACTGGGCCAGCGTGCTACCACGCTTATCGAAGTAAAAGTGCCCGACATAATGGTAATAGGCTCGCTCCCTATTTCATTGGGGCGAAATGTGGGTCTGCAAGGCATCTCTGTCTATCCCTTTTAGGAATACAGGCGTGAAGGTGATGTATTTTATGTTGATTGCGCATGTTACTGTGCCGGACGCACACCCCGATTTAGATTTACCTCGCTCGTACACTGCGGCGCATAGTGCGTGCGACTGCGAAGGATTGATAGTGACTGCACAATAACACCCAAATCTATCAACAAGTCATTACTTAATCTTAAGTAAATTCTAATCAAAAATCCTGTTCGAGAATCCCGTTTTCACCGATTCTCTATAGAATATTGTCATTGTATGAAAAAACTTTCAAAACAGGATTGTGAGACAGGTTACTTTGCTCACAATTTAATTAACAACAAGTAATCAGGATCACTTGTCTAGATATGGGAGTTAGCTGCACCGCAAGAGAACGCTCAACAAAATTTGTTGACTCAGAATACCGCAGCGCGCTGAGTGCTTTCATCACTACAAATAATACCAAAACTTGGCCGAGTGTGCGGTCCCTTTAACTTTTTTTTTTAAATAACAGATAGTGTTTATGTTACCTGTATTCGCACTGCTTGATCCTCTTGTAAGTGTCTTTGAGCGTGGATGTCTCAAACGGCGGCTTGCCAACGAGCAGTGTGTACATGATGCAGCCCAGGCTCCAGATGTCCACTTCGAAGGAGTGCCCCTTCTTCGTCAGTATCTCGGGCGCGATGTAGTTCGGCGTGCCGCATAGTGTCTGTTTTCTCTCTCCTATTTATTACAAAATTTATTTATTTTACTGGTGGTAGAACATAGCTTATATACGGGCTGGCTCGACTGGTGTGACCTTCTAACAGAAGATCGGCGTAAAGTAGTAATTACATCTGCATTTTGTACGATGAGTAAGAGAGCTGGAAGCCCAACTCAGTTGCAGTTTTATAACAAATAGAACAAGTTATTGCTATTATCTGCTGTCTAGCAATGATGGCAGACAAAGACGACGTAAATTGTATAAAACCTCTTTGCGCGTCAGGGTCGAAAAAGTTTAATTAAAAAAAGTTGTGTCTCCTAAAAAGATAACACACCTTCATATTCAATTCTAGCAGCCAGTCCAAAGTCCCCAATCTTGACGTGCAAGTCATCGTCAAGGAACAAGTTGCCGAGCTTCAGGTCTCTGTGGATTATGCGCTTGCTGTGCAGGTACTGCACGCCGAGCAGGATCTGGTGCATGTAGAACCGCGTCTCCGGCTCTGTGATCGCTTTTCTACGTTTGTGGAGCTCCATCATGGACTGTTGGGGAAAATCCGAAAATAAAATATTATATCTACAAATGCGTCATGCTTGGAGTTTGTGCGACTGGAGTGTCGAGCCTACCACTCCCCCACATACAAAACAGGTGCAACCAAGACATCGATTAGTGGTCACTGCCCGCAGGAGATCTCTCATGCTTGTCATGATCTTAAATGGCTGAACTAATCCGACTGATGATTTCCATCATCCCAGAAATACCAGCAGTATAGCCGGCCGCGACAAGAAAAAAAAACGCGAGATACATTAATTGTCTCATACTCTCCTATGCTTTATGTAAGAGTGACAGAGACATACCTAATGCGTGGCAACTATTGTCTTGGTGCGTGTGCTATCATTCAAATTGGTCTATCCATTCAGGAGCTACATTGTTAGACAGATACAGCTACTGTGGCACACACCACAGCATAGGGGCGCTGTACTCAAATTTGAGAGCTGCTTTTAGAATCACCGTACAAAGAATGACAGATAAAGATTTTGCAAATAGCTAAGGCCTTAAGTCAGTTCACTAATACGTCAGTACTCAGTACTTTAAAACTTCTAAGGCTGTTGGCGTTTCTCCCTGCCTCATTAGGCATTTTGCAAGTCTTAGATATTTTGTTTATGACTTAAAGACTGCCCATACCATGGAACATCTCAGTATGCGTAATAAGCTTACACAGATGACACAATTGTCACATTGGGACATGTAATTTTTTTGTTGTGTCATCCCACTGCTAGCCAAATGTCTCCCTTTCTTGCCTCCAAAGAAATTATATCAGAAAAATATAGAAGTTTTGGTACCCACCCTTCGCTTGCAAAGTTCAAGTATAATGTAGATATTGAGTGAGTCTTCGAAGAAGCTGTGGAAGCCGACCACATGCTTGTGCAGCAGCGACCGGTGAATGGAGATCTCCTGTGCCATCTTCTCCTTCTGGCTCGACTTCACCATCAACTTCTTTGACACTATTTTGCCAGCGTACACCTGATTGGAGGCTATATCCTGGATCTCGTAGCATTTTGCGAAGCCACCCTATAAAGTTTATTAACTTCGTGAAAATTGTTTATATTTTTCAAACATTGTTGTTTTTCCACAATCTTTTTAGAAACAATACTGAATAGCTGCGTCTACATCAGGATGTACCAAGTTAATAGTGATGTATCTTCCCACTAATATTATAAATGTGAAAGTTTGGATGGATGGATTGATGGATGTTTGTTACTCTTTCACGCAAAAACTACTGAACGGATTTGGATGAAATTTGGAACACAGATAGTTTATAACCTGGATTAACACATAGGATACTTTTTATATCAGGTTCCTGTGGGATTTTAAAGTTAACGCAGACGAAGTCGCGGGCAGAAGCTAGTTTGCCATAATAGTGACATTATTATACACATCCAAACCACACTGAGCAACATCAAATCTGCCCAGGCGAGGCTGCTTGCTTCATCATCCAATAATTGATGCATCCAATAATTACTGAAGTAAGTTTCTGTTACAAGGAAATACTTTGAAACAAGTGTCGTTTGGAATAAGGACCAGTGGCCCGATTCACGTAACCAAAACCGTAACGTCTCAGCGATATAGTCGTTGATAGACTTTTTGTAATACGAAAAGGCTATCAACGACTATATCGCTGAGACATCGTTACGGTTTTGGTTACGTGAATCGGGCCACTGTCCTCACAGGTCACTACTGTATATGCAAGTTAATATTAGCCAAGTTAGTATGTTGTCTTTAGAAAACGTTTGTCTACATTAGAGTAGGTGAAAGATACAGTTCTAGGTGTAACTAACTAATTATCCTCAAGGATTGGGGCATGTACAAACCTATCAATGACATACACCTTACATATGTCTGTTATAATAGTTACAGTTATGTAGTATAGGCTCAACAGATTGTCAGTAAAGTGCAATGATGCACATGAACATGCACCTGTTACACTTTACATTTGAAATTTTAACTGACAAATGAACTTGTAATAAGTATTACATTCACATTTCTTTTATTACAGAATAACACAACAATGCATTAGTTGGAGCGTAAACAGTAACGGTTATTGTGCATCTGCGGTTTAGATTATTTTTAGAACAGGTGGAGACGAGGTGAAGTATTACATTAGAAGATTATCAAGACACAACAACTTCAAAAATATGCATTTCTTGGTACTCTTTACACAGAACAGAACAGATTAGGATTAGATCTAATAGAAATAGTAGAAAAACTCACCTTCCCAAAGAATCGTAACCTCTGGTATGTGCTGTTAGTTTGGGGATCGTGTATAATTTCAGGTATTTCTTTCTTTTCGTCTTCCTTGATCGACGTCATTTTAAACTAGCTTAAAATATAAAAATTACAGTCAAATAAAATAATAATTAACAATAAACCGCAATAAACTATTGATGATTGTTGACAAATTCACAAAGGAGATTTCAAACGGCCGTACGTTTGAAACTTTGAAGTTTGAGAAGGCTGTTTGAATGAAATTGTTGAACGGTTTTGTCGTTTTATTTTTGACCAATCACAGTAAGGCACTTTCTACTAAATTGCGTTTGGGTTTTTTTTAAATTCTACTAAATTAAACTATTCCTTCATAATATCTTTTTTTCTTTACTTCACAAAAATACATAAAGAATTATAAGAAACAAAATATATCCATAATGACAGAAATGAAAATAATTCAGAATACTCAATGAAATAAATATGGTAGTATTAGGTACAAGAGGCTAGCAACATTGCAATATTGTGTACAAAGGACTGGAACTCACGCCATTATGTCTATGCTCAAGCCATTATAAAAAAATAGCCAATCTACTGTCTCGTTTTTGCAGTTGTATTATTAGGTAGAAAGACAGAGAGAAATATGTGATTGCTCGAGAGAAATATGTGATTGCTCCTGCCTGGGCAAATAGAACAGATGGCGCTATGGCGGCAAATTTTAAAACGAAGCATTACGTACTAAAGGCACTTTTTCATGGTAAACAATTTTATACAGTCTCTTATATCATCCTTGGATTGAATAATAAAAATGTGATTGTATTTACCTACTATGAATTTTATTTTCTAATAGCTAAAAATAGTAGGTAAGTATTGTAAAAAATATCTTTGTACTTTAGGACTTAGGTTAATTAAATTAAGTTTTTAAAGTTATCAAGCTTCAGAGTCTTTTATTCGCTGAAGATTGGTGAAGAAATCAATCTGGATGAAAGAACACCAAGTAAAATCATTGCCGTAAACAGTTTCTACTGAGCAAATATTTTCCAAAGTACAGTTAGGGTGTTTTAATCATACAGGGGCTGTGTAAGTTTTAAATAAATAAATTTAGCCTAAACTAATACACTAACTACCTATTAGTCCAAAACTAAGCGAGTTTGTAGGTACTATCGCTAGTTAGTAAATTTTTCGAAACTTTAAACGCCTGTATTGTTGCAAATTTTGAAGTTATTTCGAAAATCGTTTCACTGATAGTAAATAGTCGTAGGACAAACAATAAAAATACAAATACTTATCAAAAACACATAAGGATATTCCCCTATTCCTAATTTGATTTAGTTTGGTTGTTACTGGGACACCGGTCTATCATAATAACTACTAATAGTAGGTAGGTACGTCTGGCTCTGGCGCGACCTGTTTCATTAGATTTTCCGCAATACCCGTACTAAACACCTTCCGTATTACAAACCACTTAAACTCGTTTTCTACGCGTACCTATCTAGTCAAATTTCCTTTGAAAAAAATAAATAACGTAACGCGCGTTCATAACGGGTTTAACTTTTGGTAATAACGTACCGCTTCTTAAGTTGTGTACTTCCCACCAATTTGGGGAATACACGCATCAAATTACCTATTTATACGCTTGACACTAATAGGGGCCTACTTTGCGTTAATTATGACAGATTATGAGCGTGATTTAAGGAAGGTAGGTACAGTCAGCAACGAAAGTCGCTGAACATTCAGAATTTTTCAAATCGGTTATACTCTTTATTCTACAAACGTTGGTAAACCTTTATAAAACCAAACATTAGCAGCATGTCTACATTTTGTTTCGATAAGGAAAAATTATGGATTTCATGCAAAACAACAGTATGCAAGCTATTTGATAAACTGAGAATGTTCAGCGACTTTCGTTGCTGACCGTACTAATTTTGTTGGGTGCAATTGCCCTTCTCCCCAACCTACGATGAAACATTGCATTTGAACTAAATTTTAACATTTTTTTGTTTACGATAATTCTCTAGAAGATAGGTAAAATCATACAATAGTCCGTCCTCCTTAAACGAAATCCTGTATTCGGGCCTGTAGCCTTTCTCTAACTGGGGGGTTACTCCGAAATACGTCGCTGACGGATCGTCCGAAGTACGGATTCGATTTACGATCAAAACAATGTCAAATCGTAGAGAAAAACGAAAGAAGAAATGTCAAATCACGACAATCCGGCAGCCGAAACGTTAGGTTCGTATTTCGGAGTAGGCCAGCTGTGCCTGTAGACCTACCAACCTACTTGGTTATTTATTTAACATGCTGCTACAAAGGTCATGCACCCAAATAGGTCCTATGTTGTTCTGAAATGTTTGCATCTTTGTTTACTGCGTACGCATACTGACCGATAAGAATTTATCTCGTTATACCCGATGTGAAGTCACTTCCTGTTAATAGCTTTAGCTAAGGGATTTATAATAACAAAAAAAAAATGTAGCATATTGGTCTCGAGAGCCTTGTCTGGGTTCAATGCTCAGCGTGGTTCTATGATTAGATTTTCTGTTCAGAAAGTGTTCACACCGTGTGAAAGTATGGGTGGTAAATGGGCACCAAATGGGACTATTTGGGACCATCCGCGCAATGTGTGTACATAGCACCACCAGAAAATGTGCAGCTATCCACGCTGCGCCTTTCTTAACCCAAATAAAAAACTGATTTAATTTATTTTTAAAAACTATTTAATAGAAATTGATAGAAATTATTTCATTCCAGAGCTAATTAAAGTAGGTATTAATTCTGTCGGTGGTTTGTCCCTTGGCGTAGGTAATTGTGCTTTCTACGAAGTTCAAAGATCTGTGGTTAAGTTCCTGTAAGTTCAGGGGAAATAAAAACAACTTTATTTAATATAATAATTAATCTTGGTTTGACTCAGGGTTTGCATAATTATATTAAGTATAAATTAATTATTATCAAAATTAAGGGTGTAGGGATTTCCCTATTGTGATGACGTGTTACAAATTGCCGAGAAAATTAACCTGATATCCTGAAGGACGGGTTCTAAAACTACAAAGCTATGTATCATGCGAATCGGTGAAGTATATAAACGTTTGTCCACCGTAGTCAATGTCAAAAGCGGTCGGTGTTGCGCCCGAGTGCGTTAATTATATTTTATTTATCAGTGCGAAATTATTACAATTAATTTTATTTTATACCAGTAATTTATTAAGTGCGGACTGGCTGCTTTTAAATAGCGCGAAGTAAATTCAAAAATGGAACGTGCGAGCGGTTTGAATTTTTTCTTGATTTCGGTTTTGTTATTATTAAATTTAGAAGATAGTTTACAACATACGTGGATGACTACGGATGAGTGTAAGTACATATCCAAATACATATAATATTTCTAGGGATATAATATTATATAGATATACGAGTTACCTACGGAGTTAAGTTGAAGCTAATCCCGTGTTATTTTTTTTATATCACAGCAACTGCGAAAATGACTCATTGTAATCTGACAGTAATTAACTATTGGTTATCGATTTTAACTAACGCAATTAGGATATTCGGGGTATATCCCAAACGGTAAAGCTGATAAATATAAATTTTGCCTCATTCATAAAAATACCCCTTGAAAACGATACCGCAAGGTAGATATGATAGAAAACATCCCCAAGTTCCATTAAACGAATCTGAAGAAGCTATGGCACCGACAGACGAAGACAGACGGACTCGACGGACGAAAGGATATGAAGGTTCTTCGTAGGGATTACGGAACCCTAATTTAGGTGTCCTTCACCCACTTATTTGTTACTTACTATTTGTGCTGAGTACTTCTATTGTTTGTTTTAATTCTGCTACTGTATCATACCTATGATAATAATGTTGATCTTATCAGTAGACAGAACACAGTTACCTACGTTAACAATGTAATGTGCATAATAATTATTAGTGTATGTTGTTTAGTCAGGAAAACCAAACTAGTTTTGTTTTTCTCAGCACATTATCTAAATATACAGGGTTATTGGTTAAGTCGACCTATTCCCGTTAAGGGCGTGTAGTTTACACCGTTTCCGACTGATTTGACTATGAAACACCCTATCCTAAATCTTAATTTTCGAGATATTTGAATTTAATTGTTTTTTTATAAAAATACCCGATTTTCGGCTATCACGGCTATCGCGGCTGATAGCCGAAAATTTGGATTTTTTATAAAAAAACAATTAAATTCAAATATCTCGAAAACGGTTACATTTAGGATAGGGTGTTTCATAGTCAAATCAGTCAGAAACGATGTAAACTACACGCCCTTAACGGGAATAGGTCGACTTAACCAATAACCCTGTATAAGAATCAAAGTCCTGACTCACTGACTGACTGACAGACAAAGCACAGCCTAAACCGCTGATCGTAGGAACTTGAAATTTGGAGGGTGTGTGTGTTTTGATAGGTAGAGGTGTACTAAGAAATAATTTTTTGAAATTCAACCCCTAAGGGCGTTAAATAGGGGATGAAAGTTTGTATGGAAGTTCGTAATTTTTGAAGTTAGAAGGATGAAAATAGGTTTCTTTCTATAGACCAGGATCCGGGATCCGAGATCCGGGATATCCGGGATACGTGATCCGGGGTATTTGGAATCCGGGATTAGGCAAACGGGATCCGCGAGCCGGTAAGAACGGGAAACGGGATCCGAGATACGGGGTCCAGGATCCGGGATCAAATTCCGATTTTTTTTTAATTTAAATTCTACGCGGACGAAGTCGCGTGGTAAAGCTATGTTACATATAAAGCTATGGTTTGTTTTTTAATTCCGGAGACTAATTTGACAATGACAGTGTGGCTAGGTTATTGCAAATTCTAAATAGTGATGTCCAGCAATCGGAAATGATCGAAAAATATCGGAGCTAACCGTAAAATATTATTTTACTATTTATTTATAAGTTTTTCTGCAAAATCGCATAAACCTCAAGCAAACTTCTGGAATTCGATGAAATCATTAAAATTTATAACAGTAAACAACAAAATCATACAACAAAGTCATAGACGTTAAAGATGAATTATTTTATTATCGAATATGTCTATACGTACTTTCACTGTGTCTATACTCAGATTTTTCGGGTTCCGTACCCAAATGATGCCAACGGGACCCTATTACTATGTCTGTCTGTCAGCGGGCTGTATCTTACGAACCGGAATAGCTAGCGACTTGAAATTTTCACAGAATGTGTATATTTGTTGCCGCTACAACAAGTACTAAAAATAAAATAAAATTTACAAATAACGGGGTCCCCATACACCAAAAGTTTGATATTTTTGACGTTTTTATTTTAATCCACAAAATAAAAAATCAGAGTACATGTACTTTTATTTAGTCTGTATTGGCTTGAACAAAAATTTAAATCTTATTAGCAATACATACTATTTAAACAGTAACGCTATGTAAGCAATCAGGCATTAACACATTGTTTTATACATGTAAGCTAAATGTAGCATTTATGAATCGTTATTAACATAAACATTTAGCGTTACCACCGGTTCGTAATATTGCGTCCCTTGAGAAGAGCCGGCAAGAAACTCAATGGTTACTCTTTTCAATAGAAAAAGAAAAATAAAATTGTATACATTTCAAACAGCAACGCTAGGTGAGCAGGCAGGCATTTACACAATATTAAATAAAAAATAGCGAAATACAGAGCAAAGACATAAGAGTAAGCATGACCGATTCATGCCCGTAACAACACAGTTCAGCAAAGCTAAGTAAGCGTTTTATTTATTTACTCAGAATCAGATGAATCGGATTCCGAATTTGCGAATGTAACTCTATTACATTGGCTTTGCTGAAGGCCGAATGAGGTAAACAAAAGGCGTTGTCATGGCTCAAGGACAAACCTTGAAAAAATGGACGCGCAGTTTTTTTTTACAAAATATATCAATTATGTAGGTAAAAAAGTAATTAGTTTATAAAGAAACAATAACATAAAAACAAAGAAACAATTATTATAATTCCTTTGAGTAAAATTTTCTATCTCGATTTTCTATCTCGAGTACCTATTTATAATACCTACTCCATGCTGTATAAGCACGACATTTTTTAATTTTACGGTTCAAATAATCGGTACCGGAAAAAAGCGGTAGGACAACACTACATAAATAAATGTGGCAGCATTATTTTCGAGTTTGACATTTGGGGTTAGCAATTTAGTCTCCGGAATTAAAAAATACACCATAGATAACTACATCAATCTACATTGCGTTAGGTATACATAAATCTTGTAAGTACGTGCGTTTATCTAGTTCTAATTATCTATACCTACCTATCTATTTAGTAACTCCCAACTCCCAAGTAACACAAAAATGCTTTATATGGTCACAAATTAATCAGCTAGTCAGTTTTAGGAAGAGGTTAACATGGAAATTAAAAAAATAAGCTTGAAATAATCACGGGAAAATTATTCTTTGACAAAATCAATGCGAGGAAAACCTCAGTTAAGAGCTAGTGTAATTTAAACAGACATAACTTGACATTGCCCTAATGCCCTATTTCCCATTTAGTATCTTTATCAGTAGTTTAGTACTTAATTAACGTTTTAACGTAGTTAACATAGATTTTTACAATAAGGTGTTAATTAACTGATTAATCACGGTATACTAGACAATTACTTTTTAACTTGAAGTATTAATTGTTTCTTTAATTATCGCAATGTTTTAAAACTTTTATTATGACGATAAATAATTAATTAGGTCGGTTCGTATTTTAATAAATGATTGATATATTTATGACTATAAGAAAGGTATTGATTGTTTTATTCGAGAAAGGGGCCATCCATAAATTACGTTACACGAATTTCATGTTTCTTGGAGCCCTCCCCCCTTGTCACAGCTGGTCACATTTGCGAGACTCCCCCCCTCCATGTGTGACGTCACATATATTTTACAATTTTCATAAATTTTCAAAATTTTTCGTTAACAATTCAAATTTTTAAATGTCACGTCACAAAACTTAGAACCCCTCCCACCCCCTTGTCGACTAGATTTCGTCGACCCCCTCCCCCTTTACGTGTGACGTAATTTATGGATCGCCCCAAACTAGCGATCCAACCCGGCTTCGCACGGATTTTCTCTACTATTTATAAATTCAACTAGAACGTTATATGTAGATAAACCTTCCGGAAGAATTTGAATTATAGCGAAATTCGCATCAAAATACGTTGCGTAGTTTAGAAGAACTAAGCGGACAAACAGTCACGCAGATAGCGACTTTGTTTTATACTATTGATGATGATGATGATGAGAAATGCTGTCGGGTGAATCAGCTTGCCATATAAGTACTAGGAGTCGCTTCAGTGCAGGGAAGCAAGATTCTTTGACCTCATTAGTTGATGTCTGGCCCCAAATCTGCTTACTTTTAAGCATTGGAAACCCACCGGCGTATTTATTTTCGTAAATTCTTCATTGTAAATCACAAAGCCTTGGTGGTCAACAGTCTGAATATTTTTCCCAATTGAAAAAGTAGCAGAGTTGATGGTTAAAATTAGACCTTGGGCTCTGTTTGCGTGATGTCTAGTAAAATAATACAGCACCATTTTATTTGCTGGCATAATCATCCTTGAAACGACGATTATCAAGATGTTTAGCCTTTTGTTAGGAAAAGGGATTTGGGCATCGTCAGAAGAGTCTGAGATTGACCGACATTTACGCATGTATCTAACGTGCATGTACATGAACATGTGAGTGGATTACGCGTTCGATATTTGTTTGAGTCTGTGTTTTACAACTACTAATATGAAACGGTGCACGTATTTGAACTAAACTCGGCTTGGCGACTGCGTGACGGATGTGCTAACCTATGGCGTGGTGATTGGATTAAGGTGCAAAATCTCTACCAAAATGTTTCACTACACGTGTTTAGGACAAGTCATTGATAAACTGAATCACAATTCCGACTATATTCATTGAACACAGATACAAATAAAGATTGCGTTTTTGTCATCAGTATCAATGAAGCGTATCGTAGTACCTACTTTTAATCAAATAACTCATTTTAACGAAGTTTATTTTATTCACCGTGGACCTAAAATAGTACCTACTGTTGGTTTGTGTTTACGTACTATTAGTTGTATGTATAGTTTACTAATAGGACCAAGGACATAAAAGGGCTATTTAAATAAATAAATACATATCGCCAGATTAACGCACCAACTGCATGGTCCCAAACTAAGCAACGCTTGTACCTACTATGGGTACCGTACAATGGACCAGGGGCGATCCCTGTGACACCCAGACGCAGGGTAAATTACGAAACGGCCGTTTCCGAAACGGCCGTTTCCGAATGCCTCTGGCGGGAATTGAACTCACAACCACCCGATGTATAGAGCCAAGCGGCCTACGGTCTAACCACTGCGCGTAAGCGGTCGTCAATAATTAATTAATTTATAAAAAGTGCACACAGTTTTTATGGCTAGACAAAAAACAATCAATGTTAAAATGTCGATTAAAACTTTTCAATCCATTATTTTTGATTCTCCACATTTTTAAATAGTTTAGACAGCTGTGTTTACTGACGTAACTATGAAGATTACGTTAACCACATTGCGTTTGTAATTGCTTAAAACGGTAGTCATAAACTGCGGCACTATACTCACTGTATTTACATAATTAAAACATTCAGGTTGCTATTTACATTAGACTAATTACTGTTTAAACTTGAAAGGGTGCATCGCGTGCGATCAGCTGTCGTGTCGCGACGCATTCCGCGAACAAACTATTCTATTGAATACACTCCTCCGATACTCAAGGCATGCATGTCGAGGTCAAACGTTCCGCGTCGTCTTGGAAACTTGGTGGAAATAAAATTTTCATCCAAGGACGTGAAACACACGCGGTTTCACGACACGAATAGACGGTTGTGCTCGTAAACTCCGCTTCGATACTATGTAGTAGGTACGGTAGATTCCGATAAAATGATTAGGTAGACGTTAAGTTAGCTCGGTCGTGTGTGGTACCGCACAGTATGGGAACGTATCGTATCGTAGAATATTGGGAGAGCGTACAGTAGGTACCAAGACTAGAAACAGAGTCTGAAAAGAGCGTCCCAATATATTTTTTCAGTAATTAAGTCAGTCTTTATTTCTGGGTGGGCTAGCACACCAAGCGTTTCCCACTTTGCTACGCGTGTGCTAAGTATATCATTACTGAAAAAGTACAGCTTATTTTAAGGGATGTTCTTAATAACGTTCATATTAATAGTTCAAGGTCTAAGCTATTTTCAATGAAAATCGAAAACGTCATAAACATGTTATAGAAACCTTCATAAAACCAGAAACCGTAGGCCGTAGGTAAAACCCTTTGTATGGACGTCACGAAGGTTTGCCCGCGGTTCATGCGCTGTTCATGTTGTATGCTGCGCATAAGCATCATTCGCAGAAAACATACCGCACTCAATCTAGCCTTGTGGGAGAGGGAAAGGCACCGAGTCATAAGTTTTTCTATTTATCATTATTTGATTATGACTCACGCACGCCTTTAAAGGTTATTGACATTTTACATACCTACTAATGTACTATACTATGTAATATCCTAAACCACCATGACGACCGCTTTGTGCTGATATAGTATTGGATAACTTACTGAAATTTCCTTTTGCAGTGGAAAATCATATAAACCCAGAAGATTTGCGGGAGTTTATGAAAATACATGAAGTTAACGCGACCAACATTACTAATGTGACTGAGGACCCTGATGTTGGGTATGCAGCTGAAATTGTGAGTAGATGAAAAGACTACCATTTAATTTTGAACCTTCTTTCTATATCGCACAAGGTTCGCACAACTACAATGTTAGAAAGCACATTTTATTATTAAAATATATCAATGAATTATTAGAATTTTAGTGGTCTGTCCTCACTCAATATTGATTATATTTTTAAATGGTTGTTGAAAACCGTGAAAACCTTATAATGAAGGTGTTTTCTTAATCAGCGCGTAGGCCACTTTAGGGCCTCCGCAGACTAGCTACTTTTAGCATCGGCGATCGGCGATTTTGATGCTGATTGAATTTGATTTGATTTGATTGATTGCTGAACTCCCTAGATTTGGTTAGAGATGGTATTTTGTATATTTGTTGTAAAATTACTCATAAATAAAAAGATTGCTAAGTTTGACACCATACGGCGGGTAGTATGTTTATCTGGCGATGTAGATGAATATTCGTACTACAGGATACAAGGACAGGTCTGCCCGTGCCAGAGATCGTGGACTGCTTCGGTCTGGGCTCCCTATCGCAACAGATCATCAGTCTCTTCAACATGAAACCGGATTCATCTGATGCAGTCAACACGCATTTCTTCTTTTCCTCACGACAAATTCCGACGAGGATGCAGGTGAGGAAATGATTCATTCATTTTTTATTGTCATTTAATCAAGCAATTGCATAAAAACTAAACTGTGGAACAGGTTTTGCGAATAAATAACGGTATAAAAACTAATAAGCCCAAACAGCAAAGTAGGTTCTTTCGGCAACATTATTCACCTGTCCTGTCCACAAAGATGGTGTATTGAGGAAAATGCTTCCGTTGTAAGAAACCTTAATTCAAGTTTATTATATTAAGTTATAGTTACCAGCACAGAGTAAAGACTAAAGAAAGAGGTGCCCTTATTAGATATTTGTATGAAACAAAACGTGGTCATTGTTTTTTCATTTTCATTTTACTATTTACCGGTAAATAGTTGAACTACTCGCTTCGTTTTATGTCGATGTTAGTACTAGGCCGACCACTCGGCCGACTTGCTTAGGGCCAGTCCCCTTAGTAACTGGTCCATGGTTACCAGTTATACAGTAGCTTTTCCATCTTAAAGACGCCATATCAAGGCAAATGGGTCTAAATATAATTACCGGAACTTATGTTTCGTATTAACCCAAAATATTTGGATACGTCTACAGGTTTTCCCAGGACCGCAATTTGGACTTGAATGGGTGGACTTCAAACCAAGCAGGAAGACGATAATGATTGTCCATGGCTTCATGAGTCACAGCAACGCGTCTTGGGTTAGAGACATGACTAGGGCGTTATTAGAATGGGTAAGCCCTTTTTATTTACCTAAATACATTCTTCACGATTTCAAATTTGGATTCTGATAAAAGTTCCTCGATGTAGCTAGCGCTTGTCGGTTTGAGGCTCTGCACTGTTTGTTTATTTTTTAATTAAAATCGTTTTAGGATGACGTCAACGTGATAGCCGTAGATTGGAGCCGAGGTGGTAACACTTGGAAGTACTGGCGAGCTGTAGCAAATACGAGAAGGGTTGGCTCTGATGTTACTGGGTCAGTATAATAAATACCTATCATTTACTATGTACGTATCTAATATACTTTAAATACCTAACGTGTTATTCCATTTACAGCTTCATGCGGCAACTGATAGATGCTACCGGAGCGAGGACCAAGGATTTCCATTTCATTGGGCACAGTTTAGGAGCGCACATCTCTTCCTACGTATCGTTCCATTTAGGCAAAGTTGCTAGAATTACCGGTTAGTATGCAAGCTTCTTCGACCTGTACAATTTATCTTATCCAGTGGTAGTGTTACTATCGCAAAACAATTTGTAAGGGCAATTTGTTCACTGTATTTTTTTGTTTTAAGATCAATTTGGCATGGCAATACCTAGTTCTACCGCTAGACCACTGCCACATTCTAGACCTGTACTTTTCAAGCGACAAAGGAAGTGAAGGAAAGTTTAAAAAGTATATTTTCCTTCAGGTCTTGATCCTGCCCAGCCCTGCTTCAGGACGATAGACTCTACCGAACGTTTGGATGCTACAGACGCAGATTACGTGGACATCATTCATACAAACGGACGTCTCTTATCCAGGATTGGCTTCGGATTTCCTGATCCTACAGGTAATTATACCACGGAACTTTGAAGCAAACTCGTTAAATTGAGTGTCTTCTTCTTTATCTACGTAACTATAACCACTTTTTTCACTTTCCTTGTTCACGTAGTACTTAGCTACCGGAATTGTTTTAAACTACTGTACCTATGTATTATTTTAACTGTATTGTATGACATATTATAGTTTCTTTCACTCATTCTTCACTTTAACATTTCACTTAATTTCACACATCTCGATTTACAACTCGGCTGCATGCAATTAGTTTCCCAATTGATTATAATTCATTAATTTTACATTGCAGGTCATGCTGATTTCTACCCCAACGGTGGCATGAGGCAACCTGGCTGTTACAACGAAAGCAACTCTTTGTGGTCCCGTTTAATACCAATCCCAACAACTAGTAAGTGTTCTTTATATTTAATGTGCCTTTCCTTTATTTATCACTATCTTCGTCCGCGACTTCGTCCGCGTTGACTTTAAAATCCCACATAAGTTCCTAACATTTTTCCGGCATAAAAAGAAGCCTATGTCCTTCTCTAAGGTGCTGTCTATTTCTATATTTACCAAAATTCATGAAAATTGGTTTAGGAAAACGTGACAGACAGACCGAGTTACTTTCGCATTTAAAATATTAGTATAGAAGTATGGATTTCATAATCATTATCCTTTTTGTTGTAGAACTTCAGGAAGCTATATGCAGTCACGGTCGTGCTTACCTTCTGTTTACTGAGTCGTTGATCAATAATAACTGCACATTCAGGGCTCATAGATGGGACTTGACTTATGATGGGTGAGTTTTGCAGACTTTTCATTGGCAATTAATATTTTTGTAACAGCCGTTTAGAACTGCTATCTATTGTAGTATGGGGTAAATTCGTCCTCTCAATGCTACAATCATATGTCCAGACATAGCAAATGGTATCATCATTTATTTATCGAATAACATTGTATGTCAATACTGAGACCTTTGTCACACATAGTATAAAAATAAGAGCAGCCTTTGAGCAGAGGACTGATTTATCGTCCAATAAAAATAATATTGAACTTATAAGAAATTTTATTTATATACCAATATATTTAGACACACTCACTCACACTGAACCTACACATATCACACACACGCACACTACACCGCCAATTCACCACCTCCCACGCACATATCTCACTCTCATACAACTCACACACCATAACTAAACAATAATTGTTCAATAATGCATTAATTATTTCATGTTTTTATTCCCTAAGGCTTAGGATCACGCTCTTTCGACATAGCTTAGGGCCTAAGCTATGTCGAAAGAGCGTGACTCCCACGACACAGGGCAACCTAATGTGGGAGCTCAGGCACCGAAAGTTGTGTACCAAATTCTGAATAAAAACATTTTTCATTTTCATTATACTCAATGTACTTTATAGGGAAGAATACCTCAGAATCGTCAGATATCTGTTATCTACCAAGTAAAAACTGCGTTTCGACAGATATTCTATGAAAATACTGTCAAAACGCCATATTTATTTGGTGGATAAAAGTTATGCGTCGATTCTGAAACAAGCCTAAATGTTTATGTCAATGACGAAAGAAACAGAAATCTAAGGTTTATGTAAGATTATTCTTAACGCCGATTAATGTCATTATGTATTCTCGAATATCATTAGGGTAAACGCAAGTCTGGAGGCTGCGTGTAACAGATTAGGCTCGTGTTCTGAGATGGGCATCCGCGCGGCCGGGCAGGAGCGCCTGCCACGCGCCAGCGGGCCCTACTTCGTGCTCACCACCGACAAGGACCCTTATTGCCGTGAGTAAAGTTCTAGGGCATAGCATACCTAATAAGTTCAAGTGCACACTAATTCACTGATTCAGTGCTGTCACACGACTTCAAGTGCACATTGATTCACTGATTCAGTGCAGTCACACGACTTCAAGTGCACATTGATTCACTGATTCAGTGCAGTCACATGACTTAAAGTGCACATTGATTCACTGATTCAGTGCAGTCAAATGACTTCAAAAAATTGGTCAGCTTGTTTAAAAATGTAGTATCCCAATGTACAGTGTATGTTCACACTGTTGTTTGTCTCTTGCCTTGTTTTGTGAATTTGCTTGTTTTGGCATTTCGAACTGAGCGTCTCCGTGCTTCGACTGAAAGTCGGGTAGCTCACTCCGCGGGAGAATGGCCTTAAACATTTGAGTAGCGATTCAGTATTCAGCCGATAGTATGATCGTCATTCAGATTTATATTTTTATATCAATGTCACACAGCAAGGGCGTATGGCTTCCGTTCGGCCAGTGTCCTTATTGTGGTGACTTGTTTACTTGCGTTATCGTGTAGTATAGTACATAACAATGTTTCGATGATTTCATATTAATATTTGCAAAAGAACATGTGAACATAGATACTTTAACGTTTTGATGGGCTGTATCAATAGGAATAGGTACCTAGTAGGAAATATAAGCACAGATAGCCGAGGTGGTTGATTCCCAGATTGGAACTCAACTGGGATTATTAGGTAAGTCTTATTATTATTTTCAACCACTCCAAACGATTTTAGTGCATATAACATTTAAAACAAACATTATCGCTTGAAAAACCGCGAAGGCATACATCGTGCGGATAGTATGATAGAAAGATAACTCATATTGTACACCATTGGTCATCTTCTTAATGTATGGTTTAGCCCAGAATTGTTCAAGACGTGACGAGACCGACTTAGGTGCCTTCCGAAGCACGGAGACGCTCAGTTCGAAATGCCAAAACAAGGAAAGGACCAAACAACAGTTTATGTTCATTGGGATACTAGATTTTGAAACAAGCTGACCAATTTTCTAAGTCGTGTGACTGCACTGAATCAGTGAATCAGTGTGCACTTGAACTTGCACTGAATGAGTGTGATTGTGAACTATAGCCCGAATCTCCTCACATTATTCTTGTAGCAACCCTCAAATTGTTTAAAATTTCATTTCTCATTTCATTTTTAACCCCCGACCAAAAAAAACGAGGGGTGTTATAAGTTTGAAGTGTGTATCTGTGTGTCTGTCTGTGGCATCATAGCTCCTGAACGGAGGCACCGATTTGGATCTAGTTTTTTTTGTTCATAGCCACGGAATGGGAGCGCCGTCACCCGCAGCCCGAGCTGCTGCAAGACCTTCGCAAAGGGTTCCGTCTGGACCTGTCTTCGAAGGAGCCGTCCACTGTCACCCCGCAGTACGCCGACCCTATGGCCAGGGACCTGGACGATGACGTCACCACCACAACGGAGAAGAGCTGGTGGCAGAAGATAATTGGATAGTGGATACGATAGAGTTTATTGCAAGCAAAGGATGATTAACAGCATAGAGAGGTATACGTTTGATCCCTTATTTAGCATTGTAAGGAGGCTATTCAAAACCCGGACCATAAGTTTCGTTAATTCGTGATTTTGAAACTAAAATACTACGGAAATGTGTCAAAATTCAAAATACTAAGTTGGAATAAAATGGATTATTGCTTTCGTATCGGGTTTGTTATAGCCCCCTAGAATAGGTGATTCTATTTCAACGAGTTTTTGGTATTGTACCTATATGGCTCGTAATAATAAACGTATCTCAAAGTTGAGATCGATCTTAAGATGCAGTTTTGACATTTATTGTATGGAACATCTGTCAAAAACAGCATCTTAGGATCGATCTCAACTTTAATCGTCTCCAGATTTTCCATGTTGACTATTTTCTCGTAAGTAGGTGAAGTAGGTACCTATAGATCAAACCTGAAGCTATGTAAGTAATTTTTCTCGTAGTAATAGGTAAATTCTGTAAGTAGTTATCTGTAGCTATTAGTAAGTAGTTCATAATAGTAATACTATTTTGTACAATATTTTATACTAATACGTAAGAAATTGTATTTAAGTTTACTTAGTTATTTATGATATTCATTTGTAAATACCGAAATACGTAATGTTCGTATATTATTCATTGTAGGTATACTATGAACCTTTATTATATTTTATAAAAAAATAACTATTGGAGTGTTTTTGCATGTTTGCCTACCTAATTATTAAATTTAAAAAGCTTTTAAAACGATTGAATACTTTTCAATTAAGATAAGTAATACAGGAAAAAGCGCAATAAAAACAAAAGTGATTAACTTAATACGAATAAGTAATTAAATATTGAATACATTTCTATGAGTAATAGCCCCGGTAAAAATGATTTATGAGTAATTGTTTTTCATTTTACCCAACCCACGCCGTTTACAGTTATTTTACCTCTGACATTTACCTTATTTATTTATTTTTGAAAAACGTAGTCGATATTAGGTTTTTATAAGTCATGTAGCCTGTAGAATAATGCCTTATCTACAGTTCATGGTCTCAAAGTCCAAGTTTAAAGGCTGACTTTGTGTTTTACATAAATAAAACGAGGAACGTCAGAGGTAAAATAACTGTGAACGGACAGTAATCACTATTTAAATTTTTATGACGTCATTACCACGGGTAACAGAACTCTAACGTCATAATCTAAAAGAGACGGTGACCTCGAAGTACCAAAGATGCAGTATGATACAGTAATTACGCGATTCGTTACCTTCCGTGAGAGATTCCTGTATTTTGGTCGAAACACCGGCATTCACGGGTTGAATCATTTATGTCGCGTGAATGGAAATCCGCTCTCAAGGTAAGTTGGGTTTGTAGTTAGGAACAAAAAATACATGATTTAAGTATTACAAAAACGAATTAAACATTACTTATTTGCAATTATGATTTTATAAGTAGGATTGGATAGCTTGATGATGACCCAATAACGGCAGATCGTCTGTAGCCCTGAATAAGGATATGTATGGATTTAGAATTTTTTGATGTACAAGCAATTCCTTACACTTTACACTCGAACCCCCAAATTTAAAGAAAATGATGATGGTCTTACACTGGCATTTCAAATAACTTTTGTTCTAGGGTTAGGTTAGATTTCCGCAGGAGGCAAATTTCAGAACCGGACAATCCGTAATTTGCCCTGGGGCCCTACCACCACCTCTTATAGCAGTATTGTTTTAACGTTTCAGCGACTTTTTGTGCAATGATGTTTCTTATTGTCATGACAATAAGGTACGTCATTGCACAAAAAGTCGCTGAAACGTTAAAACGTTCCTATAATTGAATCGCGATAAGAGGTCGTGCTAAGCCCCCTGGGGGCTTACCTCCACCTCTTATAGCAGTATTGTTTTAACGTTTCAGCGACTTTTTGTGCAATGATGTTTCTTATTGTCATGACAATAAGGTACGTCATTGCACAAAAAGTCGCTGAAACGTTAAAATGTTCCTGTAATTGAATCGCAATAAGAGTTCGTGGTAAGCCCCCTGGTCTGGGTGTCACTAGGATCGCTCCCAGTTGATTGTACGGTAGCCAAGTACAAGCATTGCTTAGTTCGTGACCAAACTGTTAAAGCTGTATTCCGTGAATTCCGTGACTAAATTCAGTACATCATTCAGTTTGTCTACAAGGCCATCCTTACGGTACTATGTACTTCGGTAGGTACTATTTACTTCCTGCATTGCAGGCTGTTCTGGCTAGCAGTGATCATAGCATCAGCCGGGTGCCTGTACCTAATGCTGTGCCACGTGGACGAGCTCGGTACACAGGTCAGCTTCACGGTGGACACCCGGTACATACACTGGAACACTGTGTTCCCAGCGGTCACCGTCTGTGAGGCGGTCACCAATAAACTGGCGCTGAAGAAGTTTGCGAGTTTGTATCGTAAGTACACTTATTTATGCAAAAAAATATAAAACACTAGCTGTGCCCCGCGGCTTCGCCCGCGTGGGAATTGGATTAGCTTATGTCTTATTCCAGAGCCTACACTATCTACGTTTCAAACATTAAAATCAGTTTAGTAATTATGGTAACAAACATTCTACACACTTTCGCATTTATAATATTAGTAGGATATCACAGGTTATCGGAGGGGCTTGGGTCATTAAAGTTGCTTGTTTTGGGTCTATGTGAGAACTCAGAAGAAATAATCAGGGCTATTTTCGTGGTTTTTTTTAGTCTGTAGAATTTCTTCCAAGAGGGTTTTTGAGGTGGTAACGGTAACACATCCCTAATTAGCGAATGTGTGAATCGGTCTGTTAATTTTAGTGGTTTAGGTATTCGAATTAGTATTCTGGAACAGGTGAGCAAACCTACATAAAACAGGTAGGTATACTACTTCATTAATAGTAGTACTTCTGTACTATTACCAGTACTATATTCAGGCTACTTCACTTTGTGCTGCCCTTTCCTAAGTAGGTATCTATCCTAATCAATCACTTGTACTTACGTATCTATTTCCCTAGGCCTTTATTAGGTACCTAACAAACAAATAATCGAAAGTCTCTGTAATCTGCCGCCTCTAGGCCGCGACCTATATGGTCTATTGGCAAATCCACCATGGTAAACATGTTGTAATCTTTGTATGATAGCGGATCTCCTGAAGCCGCTGGCTCCTAACCAGCAGCGGTACATGACGGAGCAGCTGTTCGGACGGGGATCGTGCCACTGTTCATACTGCGGGCCGTGTGGCCGGCTGGTGGCCTGCGACGTGCCGTGGAGGGAGATCGTTCAGAAGGTGCTTTAGGATCATTAGTACGAAGGAATCATTCATTTTCGGTCTCGTTTTATTAGACTGTATTATTTATGTCAGCTCTATTGATGATATATGATATATATATATATGAGCTGATATATGCTCTAGCTCCTCAACCAAGTGTAATGAGCGCGTGCGTCGAGTTGAATTATAATAATATGCGCTTAGTGCGTTCATTTACGATGCTAGCAACTAACGATTTTTTTAATTGATTTTGTTTGCGATACAACTCAAAATTCATCTTAAACAACGCAAGCCTTAAATTTAATATACTTATGTAATATATTTGACGTGCCTAATATTATGGTCCCCGCTTATCAGAAACACTGTAGTTAGCAGGACATAAAACCTACACAGTAAACTTCTTCTATGAATTACTTTCAGCCATTGCACTAACTTTACTTCCTAACAATAGATCAGTCTTAATCCTAGATCAGTCTTAAAGCTAGTCTTCGGGGCATTTATTTTAAGCAAACGACAATGATGCCTTCGTCATTTCACGACTAAACTAAAGACCATCTCAAAATATGTTTGTCATGATCATAATATCGGGTAGTGGACGGCAAGACGGTAAAATTTAGTTAGTAAGCAACATACTTAGCGAGTCTATTTAATAAGGTAGCTAATTAAAAACAAATAACTCACCCCACATCTTCCCCTCCCACCCAACATTTTGTCGACGCACAACATTCTGTCGTTCCACAACCAGGTACACAGAAACTGCAAGGAGTTACTATCCGAGTGCAGTTACAACGGCGTGGAATTCCCATGCTGCAACCACTTTCATCCCGTGGACTCGGAGTACGGGCCTTGCCTCGCGTTCAACACGCTGCAACACGAGTGAGCGATAATACGGCTATGGATAAACAGATAAGATCACATGTTTGGATTGCTGATACGGACACCTAATTACAGATAAAACGTTTCATAATACGACGATGCGAAAATGTGTTATTCTGTCTGAAAAGCGACCTGAATGAAAACAAATCAAACAGTTCTGGTACATTGAAATAAACACAACATTTAAGGCTGATAATTGGCTTTGTAGATTTGTTTGTGTAGCCATTAAGGGTCACTACACAGCTCATGATAGTTGCAGCGTTGATATTCTGATGAGGACAGGCGAGATCTCAGCGTGACTCATAGTAACTACAACAATAATAATGCCAATTCACAGAGATTTTGACAGAAATCTGTTTAAATATTGGATATAGCAAAGCTTTATTTAGATAGGATATTAATATGGCCTGTTTCAGAGGACGAAAAGACTTGTTTGTGGTAAATAGGACAACTGGGCCTGGAGTTTTATCATTTCGTTTGCCCTCAGATGCTCAAGTAAGTGACCTTTAAGTGTGAATTTATTATACTTCTTGTTTTCTTACAAGACAATCTGTTCTTCGTTACATTCACAGTTATCAGTCCATAGTCCGGAAGAGTTATCGACGAACAATTTGGACGATAAACTGAAGTTTAAACTGCTATCAAGAGTAGAGAATCGAGCGGACGTGCTGTTTTCTGTTGTTGAAATAGAGAACGATCCAATGCTGATGCAGGAAGGTATTGATGTCAGGGGCTGTCGGTATCTGGAGGAGGTGCCGCATGGGATATTTCATACTTACCCGGTAAACTATGCTGAAACTAGAAGGAGTTTAATTAAACATTATTATTGTTCTGGCTGTTCTGTATTGTGATCTAGATTTTGCGTGGGCGGACACTTGTAGTCGAAGACTTGCAGACAAAGAAGAAGATAATGGATCGACATACATCATGTAACCGTAGAATAATAGCACTTACAGGCGTTTGGTTTTAATGATTCAAAGAGCGATTCAATGTACCTAATTAGGTAATGAAAGATTTGTTCCTTTGTAGGTCTACTCTTACAGCGCGTGTCGCCTAGCTTACAGTACTGAGGATTTGTATCAGCATTGTGGATGTGTGCATCCTGTTAGGGACCCATCCTGTAAGTGCTAACATCCTGGTAGAATAACTACATTACGTATCTATTGTGTAACATACAATTGTATTTTAGACGAAAAGTTGTACTGCAATTACACTGGGCTGAATTGCTGGGCCACATATGAAGGTAATGAATGTTACAATAATTGGTGCAGAAGTAGAGCTCGGAGACAATTTAAATCAAAGCGTCGATTATTACCTTCTTCTATATTTTCAGACGAAAAGCTAAAGAATGATGCAAGTGATAAAGAAGATAAGTGCTTGCCTTCGTGTGTCGAAAGTGAAATTACTATCTTACACATATTTAAGTAAGAAGTATTGCTATCATGGTTTAATACTAATGCTCTAACCATCAGTTCGTTAATTTAACTATTGGATGCAGATATTGGGTGCCTGAAGAGTGTGGTAAAGGTATCCTAGTGAACATAAGAATGGCTTCGCTGCCAACACTTCGGTACAGGAGAGACTTGATCCGAAATAACTTGGATGTAGTTGGTAAGGATTCAAAAGATTTATTTTGTGATTAACATAACAGTTGTTATAGACAGAGTATGGAAAAATGTGAAGACTGTTCTAACGCCGCTAGTCTGGTCAGTTGTTTCTTTGAGGTCAGAATGGCATCACTCCGTGTAAATATCAGCCAAATCAGACTAAGCTGGAAGCTGATTAAATACAACAATAAACAGCTTAGCTAAGGTTAAAATAATAAAACCTAATAAATACTGGTGGAAACATTTTATTTTTTAAATTTGCTTGTTACAGTGTCCGTAGCAGGCATGGTGGGTTTATTCTTCAGTGCTTCTATTTTAAGCATGACGGAAGTATTATATCTCTTCATAAGAAAACCTGGATGAATATTAAATATTGTTAATAAATTGTCTTAATTTGATCTGTGTTTCATTTACCTAATCTTAACATTACAAAAGTGTATCGATTATTGTTATAGAAACCATTACTTATTTGGTCGATATTCTAACAGCGACCGAACCACATGTTTGCATTGCTAAGGCAAATTGTGTGGTGATATTGAGAATACGTAGCTATGGGTAATACAGAGAGTAATGTAACTAGTGGTGTAAAGAAGCAAGCTGGAACATCGCTGCAGAAGCTGTACAAACTTGTTGACATAAAAGGTATGAAAGTAGTTTGCCAAGAGTGGACGGCTTCAGGCTGATGAAAGAAAATACTATGTCTATGTATTCAAATACTATTATGGTCGTAGAGCCAAGCTGTAGCCAATTGACTGCAGCTCATATACGGGCTGCCTCGACCGGGGCAGTACCACCCTATACAGAAGATCAACGTAAAGCAGCTATTACAGCTGCGTTTCTTACGATGAGTAAGGAAGTCGGAAGCCTAACCCCCACCCCTTCCCCTCCCTCCGTCCCACCCCCCTTCAGGTCGGCAACGTGTGAGCAATGCCTTTGATAATGCAAGCATCTTTAGGCTACGGTAAGTTCTTAACATCAGGCGGGCCGTTACGCTTGTTTGCCACCTCAGTGCTATAAAAAAAAATCTAGGAGCTCATCTATAGACCTAAACGGTTTGTTAACTAATAATGGGTAATTAAATTTAATAAACACAGTTCCTAACAAAATCAGAGTAATACTAATCTTGATAATTACCCCTTAACTCTTGTTGATAAATTAAGCTCTTAATTCCGCCAGGCGGTGGTCTGCTAGTAGATATGATGAAGCGAGCGCTACAGAACAAGCAGTACGCCGAGATCGACCACGCGATCAAGACGAAGGTGGAGCCCTTCCTGTACAACAAGGGCCAGGGCCGGTACATACCGATATCACACCTCGTACTGTTGAGGAATAAGGAACGAGGGCGGCATAAACTGGTGAGAAAACTCTACATTTCATGATTACGATAGTAACGGCGATAAAGAAAACATAGATGTGACTAATGACGACTGCTTGTTTGAGCATTGGCCGCTCGGCTCACTGCATCGGGTGGTTGTGGGTTCGATTCCTGCCAGAGGCAAATATCGGAAACGGCTTTTTCGTAATTTGCCCTGGTCTGGGAGTCACTGGGATCGCCCTAGTCCATTGTATGGTAGCCATAGTACATACGTTGCTTAGTTTGGGACCATACAGTTGCTGTGTAGGTCTGGCGATATGTGTGTGGATCCCAATGTAAAAATGCTTAAAAAATACTTGAAGTGGAAAAAAGTGTCTGCTTTGTGCACGATATAAAGGATAATATGGGGTAGCAGAGTTCTGTTTTTCCTATTGTAGTTACCTCCGCTAAGAGGCATGGAGAATCCAGACGAAGAGTTCGACATTGAGAAGGACTGGCCCCCGGTCACTCAGGAGGAGTATGACGCCAATCCATCCGGATATAGGGAGTTATGCTGGGATTTGAAGGCAAGTGACATTCGAAGACAAAGGCATTTTATTACAAACTTTAAAAGCAGCTTCAATTGAACATCTTTCTTTTGTTAGGTACTGAAAATCTTTTTTTTTTTAATGGACTGAGGTGGCAAAAAAGCGTGCGGCCCGCCTGATGTTAACCAGTCACCGTAGCCTATAGATGCTTGCAATACCAAAGGCATTGCTCGCACATTGCCGACCTGAAGGGGAGTGGGATGGAGGGAGGGAAAGGAGGGGGGGTTGGGCTTTCGGCTATCACTCATCGTACGAAACGCATCTGTAATAGCTGCTTTACGCCAATCTTCTGTGAGAGGGTGGTACTGCCCCGGTCGAGCCAGTCCATATATGAGCTGCAGTCAATTGGCTACATCTTGGCTCTACCACCTTCAACCTAATGTTAGACATAATATCTAACATAATGTTAGACTTTCAAGCAAGAGTTACCGAGAATCCTTTGTGCTATTTTGACAGGAGCGAGGAGCTGTTGGAGAAACCATTCTCCATCTATGTTTGCTGAATGTCTCTTCTATGCTCGCTAACTTGGCGAAGAGACTGCTGCGCTTCTATCCTAAGCTGATCAACGATGTCTATATGGGGGATGAGTATTATGGTACATTTAATAATTAAAATTTTAGTTAGACCTATAATAAACCTAGGAATGATAGAGTGCTTGATAAGTTGATTGAATCAAGGTAAGTGATATGATTTTCTGTTAACTTACATTAAAATGATTAACGTGGGGTCTAATTGCGCCACTGTGCAACATTGCCAATGCAATTCATTTGTTGTTTCAGGGGACTTACCACCACCTCTTATAGCAGTTTTGTTTTAACGTTTCAGCGGCCATTTGTGCAATGACGTTTCTTATTGTCATGACAATAAGGTACGTCATTGCACAAAAAGACGCTGAATCGTTAAAACGTTCCTGTAATTGAATCGCAATAAGAGTTCGTGGTAAGCCCCCAGATTTTTTTTGCAGAATCCTTAGTAATTCCGCTTTTTTTTTTGTAAAATAGTCACACATTTGACGCCATTCGTGACCCATTCATGGAAATTTATCGGATTCTGCTAGAAAATCAGAAAAGTGAATTGCATTGACAATATTGCATAGTGGCGCTATTAGACCTCATTCATACTTAAGCAGCTCTCAGTTAGTACGAATGTTAGGTGGTTATTATGGTTACAGGAGAGAGTGTACTCCACATAACGATAGTGAACGAGGACCCGACCATGGTGAAGTTCCTGCTGGACGCCGGCGCCAACTACCACGAGCGCTGCTTCGGGAACTTCATGTGCCCTGAGGACCAGAAAGCCTCGCGTTCTGACAGCTTCGACCACGAGTGGGTCAATGTGCAGCCGGATACCAATTATAACGGGTGCGTTCCATGAAATACTTACCTGCCTGTAAATATCCTGTGGGTTTAGCAGAGACCACTGATTTCCATGACCCTGACCTATTTGTTTCTTCTTTTTCTTTGAGACTTCCCTTTGCCGCTAAAGTTTCAGCCACATTCATATTTTGATGGTAATACAATTTGTAACTATAAATAGGACTGTTGGCCGGCGCACACTGGGGACGGCAGGGGCATTTTAATTTTTATCAATCGAATTTAATACTTATACAATGGAAATAAGGTATATATTTCAACGTTCGGTTATCGACCCTGGAGCATCTCGGAGCAGTTTTCTCGGTGCACCGAAGAGCACGCTGGAGCATCTTATTTCGATTGGATAAGTATTAAATTCGATTGATAAAAATTAAAATGCCCTCCCCTGCCGTGCCCAGTGTGCGCCAGCCATATATCTAAGCCTGACCACTTACCTCGAGGATACCTTATTATCTTCTGATTGCTAAGTAGGTAGGTATATTCGGAAGACCGTGATGTATGTAAGTCATTGGGGGAGTCATTGTCCATCAGTGGATAATAGATAACACTTTATTGTACACCAACACACACACAGAACAAAAATCACAAACAAAACAAGAAATAAACAACAGTGTGGATGGAGAGGAATCCGTGGTTTAAATAGGATAGTAATGGATGGATGCTGAGTATTCTGATTGCCCTTGATTCCTTTAACTGACTCAGATACGTGTATTGGGGCGAATACCCCCTAAGCTTCGCGGCGTGTCTGGGTCAGGAGGAGTGCTACCGGCTGATCCTGGCGCGCGGAGCCAACCCAGACAAGCAGGACACCAACGGCAACACGGTCTTGCACATGCTCGTAATCTATGAGAAACTGGTCAGTAGGCTTCATTATACAGTTGCGTAGCAGTTGTTTTTAGCATGAGCATGTCGTACTCGATAGTAGATATGCCGTAACTCCAGACACAATAGGAAATCAATTTTGTCTTGCATAGATTTACGTTCCGGGCTCCAGTATACAAAGGATCAAAATAATCTCTAACATCATCAGTTTTAGAGTAATGACTATCTAAAGAATGTAATAAATACTCTTCTTGTTTTTACTAGACATAGTACCTACTTAGTCATTTGTTTACTAATTTCTTTCTCCCAGTAAGTATTCTGCCGTGAGCTATGGCTGTGAGGTTCTACATGTCTCAAGCTGATTAGTGTAAATCGCCGTGCGTTTCAGCACATATTTTTTAAGTGCAGATATTTTTTTTTCTCATAAAATCTATTTAGTTAGAGCAGAGCTAGTAATTTAGAATTTCTGAAAGGAAAGTGTGCCCGAGTGATAACGCCCACCCCTTTATGAAATAAACGATTCCTAAAGAAGTTTTAACGCGTATCTTCGCTTGTAGGCCACCTTCGACATGGCATACGAAGTAGGCGCGTCCCTCAACCTCCGCAACGTGCAGAACCTGACTCCCTTGACCCTGGCCGCGAAGCTGGCTCGCACGGAGATGTTCTTCCACATCCTGAACATAGAGCGCGAGATATACTGGCAGATAGGAGCCACCACCTGCGCTGCCTACCCGCTAGGACAAGTGGACACTATTGATACCGAGACTGGACTGATTAGCAAAGACTCTGCGCTTAACTTGGTGGTTTTTGGGGTGAGTTTCGTGCTAACTTAAGGGGTTATTACACCTAACTAAATTTAGGCTACTTAATTTAGTTGTTACTGAATTTAGGCAAGTGTAATCGCATTCAGCAAGCTATTCAGAAGGTAGAATGGTTTAAATATTTAGAAGCTTCTGAATTTAGGCTTCTAAATTTAGCCAAGTGTAATAAGCTCTTTACATCTAAGAGTGCCAAGAGTTCTAAGAGGCATTGAGTGAATGCTGAAACGAAAGGTACGATTCCAACGAACGCGGCAGACAGCAGACGTTGTAATGCCGTCTGCCGTCGCGGCATATGTCATCGCCACATGGTGAGACCGACTGACGTCTGCTGTCTGCCGCTTTCTGCGAAATCGTACCTTTAATGATGAAGTAGGGCTAAAATAAAGTTGTTGGCTTGGATTTTTATACAACGGGATTAAATTATTATTACTCTGTCGGTGTAGCTTTTTTGAACTCAACTCCGTTTAACAGAGTTACTTTTTATACTCGGAATAAAAAGTATAAACTATACTTATCCCATTCCTGAAGTAGATAGCTTAAGTCTTGCTAAGCTTCATGAAAATCTATAAGTACGCGTATATGCGCCGTGCGTGTATGTACAGGCTTGAACAAAAAATAAATCGTTTGCTTAAACCAAAGTCCCAAAAATTATGCGTAGGCCGGGAATCGAACCCGGATCAACTGCTTGGAAGGCAACTATGCTGACCATTACACCACCAACGCATGTGTTTGTATGTCTTTAAATCGTGAGTGCCTTTATCTAAGTAACTAACTATGATGTAATAATAATCGTCTATGAATAGTAGTAGAATTGTTTAAACAGATGTTAGTGCCGCAAAGTAAATACTTATTACTTCTATTGTACTAGTTATTGTCAGTTATCGAGCAATTGTATTATCAGCAAAGCAGAAGACATATTCTGAGTTTGAGAATGAAACTTGCCTATGTAATAAATATCACGAGACTAACACAAGATCTGTATCTTGGTCCCAAATAATAAAACAAAGCTTGTAGGAATACCTAGTCCCATAGTGGGATATCCATGATTACCAGAAGGCTATGTCTGGCTAAATCACTAACATTTTATTAGTTACTCAGAAGTAACCAACCGAGTTTAGTGTACCGAATTACCAAATACAACTAAACAAAAAAAATAATTAGAAAACTATTGGGAACAAACATTGGTACAAAAATGAAAATCGTTGACTGGATGCAAAAGTTTTTTAAAGAACTGTGTCGCAAAGCCAACGCCCATCTCTCCAGAAGCAAACAATGTTCCAACATTTATAGGAACTGTACAACTTATTTAATTAGAATAAGAATTTAAAAATGAGAGTAAGTTAAATAAAGATTATATAATTAGCTCCTAAACGGCAAAAATCTTCATTTCAGGAAAAAGACGAGCATCTGGGTCTACTGGAAGGAATGCTAATCGACTTATTAAAGACGAAATGGAACACATTCGTAAAGTTCCGTTTCTACCGGCAGTTTATTCTGTTCTCGTGCTATTTCCTCGTGTCCCTGGTGTGCTTCACGTTGCGTCCAGGTCCTCCGGAGCGAGGGCTCAACGCTACAGCTATTAACACCACAGCTGGACCTGTTAATGACACGGAACTGGTTGTTGATGTGGGTATGTGTGATGTCTTATAATAATTCTGCATTAAGTGAGGAAACTTGCACTACTCGAAAAGAGTGCGAAGTTCGCCAACCCAGGCCAGGTGGTGGAAGGCCCGAATTCTCCCGCATTTAAGGGAAAGGGCCTATTACATTCCGATAAATACTTGGGTGTAATGCAACTTGCTGAAATACTTCAGGGTATACAGAAGAAGCTATAGTTGAACCATGAAGGACCTAAGAATATCATAATTAGAACATACCTGCTATTGTGGTTCCAGAAAATTGTACGTTACCTTTTAACGGAACGGAATTCAATCCCGGAGCCGTGGAGATCATTAACGCCACAAAACCTGAAGGGCCGCAGTGCGCTCGCTTCAAAAGCCATCGGAAAGACAAGGACAAACGTAAGATATTTTATACAATTATATACCTACTTTGCTTTTCTAAAGCGCCCAAGTATACCTCTCTTTGCTTATCTTGATTTGGCAATCAGGTATTGTAAGGATATAATGTTTTAGATAACTTTATCTTTCCTAAAACAGATGCGCCCAGGGAATCCGATATGGAAGGCTGGTGGGAGGACCTCACTGAAGACTGCAGACTTATGAACTTCGAGACCTGGCAAGGCAAAGTAAATAATACCATTATCATACCATTTATCTACCATACCATACCATTTATCTGTAAGTCCTATAAGTCAATGGGATTGGATGGAAATAAAAGATAAGTAATATACCTAATTTATTTATGAAGTTCGGCGATCCGCACTGGGTTAGCGTGGTGGATGTTTGCTGGTATGATGGCAATAGGCTCGTATGTTGGTCCCACCCAAAAATACCTTCGGCGTAAAGTGTCCCTAGTACTACACTCTTGAAATTGAATGTCCTGTGGTTACAGGTGAGAATAGTAGCAGAGTTGTTGCTTTGGGTGGGAGCGTTGGCATATGTCGGCGCAGCACTACGAGAGGCCAAGTTTCTGGGGCTGAAGATGTTCGTTGAAAACCTGAGCACGGTACCTTCCAGGTACTGAAAACCCCATACTGTTACAAAAAAATCCTTTTTATACCGAGTTTGTAAAACACATAATTGACATTTTTGTAACATGTTGGGTTGTTCCATCCTACTGCTTTCGTCTCATTGTTGTCTTTTATTGTACACGAAAAGTTTGTTGCATTCTATTATTGACATAAAAATATTATAAAATGGAATCAGACTAAGCGCCGCCATACACGCGACTGCACACGACAGCTCTAGAGCTGTTGGTTGCTGTCGACGGCTCGCGACTGCAAGGCGTCAAGCAGTCGGCGGGCTGTCGCGAGCTGTTGGTTGCAGTCGCGAGCTGTCGACTGCAACCCACAGCTGTAGAGCTGTCGTGTGCAGTCGCGTGTATGGCGGCGCTAAAATAGTCACCCATGGTAGTCTACCAGTGGACTACGATTCAAAAGACTACTGGGAACAAATGGTCGAACTTATTTACTTGATGGTTTATTAGAATACATTAAAATCTCGAAAGCACAATGTTCAATGTTCATTTCTCGAAAGTAACAAGCGACACTTCTTTCTCTTCGAAGAAATTAAACCGGGTTCATTACCACCTTTACGGTTATCTTTAATACTTCGATGAAATCTATCTTTTTCAAGCTGTTGAACTGTTTTATATCTCAAAGGTCACATGTATAGAGTCTATATTTGTTCCAGAGTAATGTTTTTGATCTCGTGCTCGTTGATGCTGGTTCTGCCGACGCTGCGGCTGTGGTGCGCTGACGAGGAAGAGGACCATTTGGCGGTGATCATCATGCTGACCACGGCACCGTACTTCTTGTTCTTTTGCAGGTAATCTATCCGATTGGGGACCAAATCTGCTAATTTGGTCTGCTAAAAATTTGTTGTCGGTAAATCAATGGAAATAGGATTTGGTTTAAGTAAAAAAATATACCTATATCTCTAAATTTATACCCCCAAATTCATAGAAAGTCATGATCGACTTACAGTGGAATTACAAATGGCATTTGTTCCTAAAAATGCTTTTCAAACCCATTATAAACTGCCTAAAATCTCTATGAAAATAGGGCATAGAGTTTTAGCCTGTGTACAATGACTTGAAACACATTTCTAGGAACAAAAGTGATTTGTAATGCCAGTTTAAATTAACATAACATAAATTAAAATAATATAAATTAAAAACCTACCCCTATTCAAACAAATCCCGTCCGCGTGGGATGGTGGCAAGAATACTGGCTGCATTTCCTCGTTGTATTGCCAAGCTAATTTTTTGAGCAAGGAAAGAGCCAGCCATCTTGTCACCTGTGGTGATAACTATTAAAAAGTCTATCATAACTTTCTAGGCTAGGTGCTACAGATCTTTATCTCGAATTAATATTTAACTTAGACGCTAGATATCTAGCAATAGCAAAACACTTTAAACTGAATACAATAAATATTACGTCATGTTACATATCTGAATAAAATAAAGCAAATATTTGAGGAATGACTAAAAAACTATGCGTAGGCCGGGAATCGAACCCGGATCAACTGCTTGGAAGGCAACTATGCTGACCATTACACCACCAACGCATGTGTTGTATGCACGATAATGTCTCATAATTACTTCAACTATTTACAGTAAGTAAGTAAAGTTAAAATTATGATTTTAGAAACATATTTGTAGCTCATAAACACATGCGTTGGTGGTGTAATGGTCAGCATAGTTGCCTTCCAAGCAGTTGATCCGGGTTCGATTCCCGGCCTACGCATAGATTTTTTTATCCTGCATAATGTTACAAACAATAGTTAGGTATACTTTTATTTAATTTTGGTTTACATTTACTTTCATTTCGGCGACATTTAGGCAGAAAGTATTTTTTATGTACGCAGATGCATAGCATTGATAAGTCCAATGGACGCCAGACCAAATTGTGTACTTACTTAATTTACACAGCTGATGTCAAAGACCCTCTTTCAGGGGCTTCAAGACGGTGGGTCCGTTCGTGGTGATGATCTACAGGATGGTGATGGGAGACCTGCTTCGATTCGTTTGCATATACCTGGTGTTCGTGATGGGGTTCTCCCAAGGTAAACGACTGATAACAAGCTTAATTGTTTATACTATCGTTACGATCGTTAGCGTACCCACAGCACGACACGAGATAAACGTGAGTCAAAATTTACAATGGAAATTTGACTAGACACTTGTTCAAAACGAGTTTAACTTGGCCAGTTAGTTTAATTAGCCAGGTAGTTTTCATAGCCAGATTACGGTCTGGAATAATCCGGATGCATAATACAAGTCATAATGCATTTAAGACCCTACTCCCGACCATAGAATAGCATTTTGAATAGACCCTGATATACAGGGTGAATTTGAAATCATGGGCATCCGTTTAAACGGTCATTCTACACATGATTCAGAATACTTAAGGAATATTAATCAATAACGGTTAACGGGTTTGCTTATTTGCATACTCGTGCAATATTTTTTCGTAAATAGATTTTTTTATTTATGTTCCCAAAATATTCTGAATCATGTGTAGAGTCATCATAGTTTAAAAGGATGCCCATGATTTCAAATTCACCCTGTATAACCATTCATGTGAAGTTAATTCCTCAGCTTATTACGTGATATTCTTATCGTTCGACAACCCGAACACGCCGGAGGGCGTGGACGACTCGGTGTCGAACCCCATGCCCTCCCCCATGGAGAGCATCATGGCGATGTTCCTCATGTCGCTCACCTCCTTCTCCGACTACTACGGTGCGTTTGAACGCACCGACCACGAGATCGAAGCTAAGGTAAGAAGGCGAGAATGCAGAGGAAGTACTGGAGGCTTGAGAGCATGCACTTTAGGAATTCTATTCAATCAGGGGGGCTAATAGCGACGCTATGCAATATTGCCAATGCAATTCATTTTTCTGATTTTCTGAGGAAAAATGTAATGTAATACTGTAATGTAATGTCACGACTTTTATCCCCATTCGGGGGTAGTCAGAGGCTTGAGTGGCCATACACCATCACATTGTGGGGGTATTAACCAACACAAAGCCTACGGTTCCGCCAGATAGTCAGAACCCAACGTGACAGGTGGTGAACCTTGTCGCCGTGTATACAGGAACTGACTATTACCTAATACCGCGGGATAGGTAGGTTTCCTCACGATGTTTTCCCTCACCGTCAGTGAAATGTAAATTATGCACATATATGAAAATTCATCCATTTGTGCATGACCCACCGGGGATCGAACCTAGGACCTTCTGATTGCTAGCCCAACCTGTTCACCCCTAGGCTACAGTCGCTTTTCTGAGGAATCCTTAGCAATACCTCTAAATTTCTGTTAAATAGTGATGGTTTCACGGAAATTTAGCGCATTCTGTTGGAGGGTAGGAAAAATGAATTGCTTTTGCAGAATTGCTGCAATGTTGCATAGTGTCGCTATTAGTCCCGCTGATCATATGCCATGTCCTTTATTTTGTACAAGGACATGCTTAGTTTCACCAAAAACCTGTTCGTACAACTTACGATAAAAGTACCTATCCCTTAAAATAATTGACTCTAACTGTCCCACTCCTAGGCCGTGCCTCCCCAAAATGCTCACTTAGATTAGATTTTTTTCCTAGGACTCTTTCCATTGCTCAGTTTTATTTTCACCAACCAACGTTTAGGGAGTCAGTCATGAAAATGTATTGAAGTTCCTTAACTTCAATACATTTACATGACTGAGTCTTCTTAGTAAAGTTTCGCGAATGTACCCCACAGAGTAAAGACTAAAGAAAGAGGTGCCCTTATTAGATATATGTATGAAAAAAAACGTGGTCATTGTTTTTTCATTTTCATTATTCTATCTACCGGTAAATAATTGAACTACTCGCTTCGTTTTATGTCGATGTTAGTACTAGGCCGACCACTCGGCCGAGTTGCTTAGGGCCAGTCCCCTTAGTAATTGGTCCATGATGTACCCCACTATAAAGCGGAAGTTTGATCAACCGTGGGGAAGGGGGCCGGTAGGCCGCAAGGAGACCCCCCTTACCTCCCCTGGTGCTGGGTGTTCATGAAGATTCCCTCATATGCAGGCAAATTATAAAAAGCGAATTCTTGCCAAATGCGAGAGACACGCATTACCATCAAGAATCAACGCTAAATTAAATATTAGCCTCGTTTGCGACCTATTTGCATATTTAATTAAACTATTTCCAAGCAAGCAGCATGTTGAAAGGTATTTTCTGTGTATTAGGTAATTTTCATGGCCATGGGAATCAGATTACCAGAGGTTCATGGTGTTATAGTAGATGCCATATGACACACCGCGATTGCCTCACCGACTAGTAGCCAGTAGCTGACTGGTTCGCTGTACGTGACATCAACTTTCTTCTGTGTCAATAAGAACTGTACCTAGCGCGCTATGTTTGATTTACAAATTGAGGATTATGTGTTGAGCCGCACTGACTACGACGTAATCCTAAAACACGCATGTAACAATACAACACAGTTAGTCTTAGTAGGTAGGTGATATAAGTACACCCATTGTTCTGCTACTGCAGCGTTTTGCTATTGGTTTTGCTGCTGTCTGGTTGGTCAGAATCAACCAACCAATCAGAGGATCGGTCAGAATAGCAAAATGCTGTTCATAGCCGATTTAGGTTGGAGCACTTGGTTGCATAGAAAATTGGGTCCTGTCAGACAACCAACAGCCAAAGGTACATATATGAAGGTATAGGTATATAAGGTCCGTTAAATCAACCGCAAGGATCTAATCAACCTACGCATAGTTCACTACCAAGCATTACATTACCTTATGTGAAGTCGTTTCGTTATTTATTTACTTGATCTAGATCTACGACAAACAACAATGAATAACTTACCTACCTCATTATCTACCTTACCTTACCTACTATTACCTTATTATCTTAAAGTTATGGTTATTATTTCCAATATCCGTAAGTGGGATTCCGTACGCAAGCTTCAATGTGGTGCATCGATTTAAACTTTGATAGTACAGGAATAAAGTTCAATTTCGGCAAGGATATTGCCTATTGCTATACAGTTCCATTTATTGTGGACAACAGAAACTATAATTTGTAATAGTCTAGGAAATAGCGTTCTCATTACCAGAGATTTTTATTTTATCGAGTTAATAATTGCCATGTAACAAAGGATTTTAACGATAAAATTAAATCAATTTCATTACCATCATTTACTTCATATAAATCCACGGAACCACGATCTGAAAGATCTGATCATTACTTCATATAAATCCACGGAACCACGATCTGAAAGTATGATCTTCACGCAATCGAGAAGGACTGACAATAAAAACGTTCTGGGGACAGAGATCAATGGAGGCGGATGGGAGAGGCGTTTGCCCAGCAATGGGACGAAATAGGTTAAAAAAACCCCGGACGAGTGCGAGTAGGACTCGCGCCCTGAGTAATAGGATAATGGATAAGGCCTAATAGGCGTTGAATTTTCGAAAACGCCGAAAAGTTTTTTATTTATTCAAAAAACCCCTATACAAACTTTCACCCCTTATTTTACCTCCTTAGGGGTGTAATTTTCCAAAATCCTTGAGGTCTACTCTATAAAAGTTACCGACGGGTTTTACATCTTTGTAATACCGTGCACCTCTTGCCCGAAGGACAAACATACAGACTTATAGACAGACCTAAAAAGCACGGAAGTACGGAAGCCTAAAAATCACAACAGTCCCAGAGTAAGATCACTGGAAATTTTACGATAACTAGATATTATAATTATTTTTCAGTTGCTGTTCGTGTTATACATGATAATAGTGGCGATCCTGCTGGTGAACATGTTGATCGCGATGATGGGGAACACGTACCAGAAGATAGCGGAGACGCGCAACGAGTGGCAGCGGCAGTGGGCGCGCATCGTGCTGGTCGTGGAGCGCGGCGTGCCGCCCGCGCAGCGCCTGCGCCAGCTCATGACCTACAGCCAGCCCATGGCCAGCGGCAAGCGGGCGCTCGTGCTCAGGATCAATCAGAAGGTGCTCGCCCGGATACCCTTACACTACTCAAATTTGAGAGCTACAACTTTGATGCGCTATACCAAAAGTACAGATAACAACCTCTCAAACTGCTAAGACATTTGAGTATTCTTCCCAGCTATTCAAAAATGTACGCTTTGTTCCTCAAAAAGAGCGAGCAAAGTGGTCATTTGTTTTTATAGACTTTCATAGAGGGCAGTAATCAATGCTTTCTTCATCATTAGCAGTACTTAATGGTTTTGAATTTAGACCTTTAGAATATATTAGAGAATTAGAGAATATTCACCTTTATGGTAGGAGTTGGTTGCGGGCGGCAGGCGGCCGACGGCAGGCGGCAGACGTCAATCCCATAGAATTGAGTGCCGTCGTGCCGTCGCGGCACATGTCATCGTGACAATTTTGTATGAAACTGACAGCGGCAACTGCCGTCGCCGCAACTGCCGCCCGCAACCAACTCCTACCCTTAGAAATCGCAGTTTTGGGAACAGCTACCTATATACTTGATTTGTTGTATACATTTTGAATATAGTAGCGTTCGTGAAAAAAGTAAGTCTTAGTACAAATAAGTCACTATGTAGATTATTTAGAACGGAGTTAATGACACGATCCAAAAATTAAATAATAAAAAAAAATCTCGAACGAAGAACATTATAATATCGTCAACAGTTTATCATGATTTAGTTACACAATAAAATTAATTTATTTTTTATTAAATTAGTAAATCAGTTTAGATAAAAATAATTAAGAAATGATTTATGAATAAGATAGCAATAAATTAAATTGTCACATGCTAAAGAGAGATGACTAATACAAATAACGGTGTACAGGACGAGGACAAAGAAGAGATGAAGGAGATATTGGAGATGAAGCGGACGCACGAACGCATAGTGGCCAAGCGCAAGGCACGCGAGGCGCAGCTGGCCGCCGCCAGGGGACGCAGGCCGCCGCCCGCGAACGACTACCCTATAAGGAAATAAGTAGATAGGGTAAAACCCCCAATTATTGGCACCTTGCACCAATTATTGTCCATACATATTTCTATGGGATTTCTTAGTTCAGCGGATAGAATAACTAGGTAAGTGTGAAAAACTGTGAAATTTATGACTCTTAACAAAAAAACACTATTTCCATGTTTAGTTTTCTTATTTTTTAAAGATAACTTCTAAAGTGCCAATAATTTGGGGGGGGGGGGGGGTGCCAATATTGGGTGCCGTTACCCTACTTAGATATAGATAACACTTTATTGTACACCAAAACAAATTCAGAACAAAAATGACAAACAAAACAAGAAATGGACTAGCATTCATCCGCGGCTCCTGCGAAGTTTTTATTATTGCATGGGAACTCTAGGAAGGCACGGACAGACGGTCTACGTCTCGAGTATCTTAACATCGTCCATTGCGAAACTACTGCTAGGCTATTCTGTAACGACAAACTCACTTCGCACGCGTGAATTTGCAGGTGATATATCACTAGAAAATTCACGCGTGCGAAGTGAGTATGACATTACAGAATAGCTTTCCTGATCTCTTATATGATCTTAGTGAATTCTTCATCATCATTATTTCAGCCGCAAAAGATATCCACTGTTGGACATAGGCCTCCCCCAAGGTTTTCCACACCGACCGGTTCTATGCCACATGCACTTGCATCCAGCGGTTTCCCGCGACGTTCACCAGGTCGTCGGTCCCTAATTCTTCATTATAAATCGGTAATTCCTGGCGGTCGACATGTTGTCGGCTAGGACTGCTAACAGAATAACCCAAGTCCATAAGTATAGATATAGTCTGACCGCAACCGCTGTACCGCGCCTTAGGTACGCGAGCGGCGAGACGGGGGGCGTTTTCCCACTCCCCACCTCCCCGATTCCTCCCCGCGCATACCTGATTTCACACTTCCCACCTCCCCGCGCATAGCTAAGGTGCCGTGACATGACAAATCGTGTGACTGGCGCTGGGCAACCTTTAATGGTAGTTACCGATATTAATGATTGATGGTCAACTAAAGAGTAGGAATCTATTAATAATGTTCAAGTCTTATCTCATCAATAACTAAATTTATTAAATTAATTATCTAGAGCTATAAACGTGTTGTGTAGCAATCTGGTTTCCTCGCGATCACCTCTCTTGTCATATCGTATCTTGTAACCGTTGCATAATTGCAATTAATTAAGCGATTTTAATATTATAAACTATAATGATAGTGGATAATAAATATCTATGAACGAGCATAGCTTGACTTTTATTTACGCTGTTAACATTTTTTTATAAGCAAGATGTCAGTGTACCTCCATTGAACGACCTTAACCATTATCATAAGTACCTAACTACTCTGTTTCTATTAGGTACTTATGACATGTATATCAAACCAGCCTAGGTATATAATCTAACATTTAACCTAGTACCTACTTGATTAATTTACAACAAACGTTCTAATATAAATTGTGAGAAAAGTTTAGGTAAGTAATAAAATAATTAATTTTACACTGTAATATTTAGTCCTCATCCTTCATCAATCATTCGATTCTTGATAGGAATCATTCTGTTTTTTTTATGTCTTAAGATGGCAAACAAGCGTGCGGCCCACCTGATGTTAAGCAGAGTTATCGGAGCATATAGATGCTTACGCCTATAGATACCAGGCAACGCTCGAACGTTGCCGACCCGAAGGGCACCATGGTACGAAACGCAGCTGTAATAGTTACTTTGCTCTACGTCCATCTCCTGTAAGAAGTTGGTACTATTACCCCGGTCGAGCCAGCCCATATATGAACTGCAGTCGCTTGGCTCTACCACCATTCATTATAATTTCCATAAGTCAACGTTATTACCGTCTAAAACTTAAAGATGCGCAAAGTTACGTAAAGAAAGGCCTATAGCCGTTATAGAAAGGCCATTAATATATTTGTTTAAATAAATTTGACCTTTGCAATAATCGAGCCGGTTTCCTCCGAGATATCCTCGCGACTCGGCTTTGCCTGTGTACTTATTAGCAGCGTTTCTAAATGGACAAATATAAAAAAACCTGCCCCTGCAAATAATTATTATACTTAAATTATAGGTAAAATACTATCGTATATTTAGATAAGTACCTTTTCTATGCATGACCAATGAAAGTATCATTTTTGTATAGAATCCTGAATCCCCTCGTATTTAAGAGAGGCCCGAGAATAGTAGTGAGACTTTATGGGTTACTGGGTTCAAAATTAGTAAGTACTTTACTACTTGGCTGTCCAGCACTGGTAGCACAGGCGGCCGTGACAAGACGTGAGTGACACGGTGTGACATAATCCGTGCCAAAAGTCTTGTCTTGGCATGTGTGCTAGCCCTACTGAAGGGCTAGTACCAATGCTAAAGTTACACAATATTAAATACAGTTACAAGCTACGTAGTTTCGCTAAGAAAAGCCGTGCAAAAATGCAAACGGACAAATCCATTTGTATTTAGATATAGATAAATAGGCCTTCTGGGCTAGTCTAAAATGTCATCACATTAAGACCTTATCTATTCATGGTTTTGATGGGGCGATTGGCGGATTGGTAAACAAGACATGGGTGTGAAATGTTTTCACTGTTGCCTCATTATTTGCGCCGACCTCTGTACTTATAGGATGGGCACCGGGCTGTGACTATGCTGACAGTATTTGGCTCAATATGCGCATCCAACTCTTACCCCCTAATTCATAGAAAGTTTTGATCGACTTGCAGTGTAATTACAAATCACATTTGTTCCTTAAAATGCTTTTTAAAACCATTGCAATCTGGCATATATCTCTATGAATTTGTGGGTTAGTTTGTACACCAAAACATTACACTGAACATGGACCAATTACTAAGAGGACTGGGTCTAAGCAACTCGGCCACATGGCTCAACTAGGCCACTGACGTCATCACAGTAGGCGTAGCTTAAGTCAGTGTGCTGTTGGCGTTCGTCCTGTGCAGACGTCTTGCCAACGTTCGCATCCCAAATATAATTCTATTCGACACTAGATGGCGACCCTCTGTACGTCTTTTTTATCACCCTACACTTAGTGACATCTAGTGTGAAAAAGTTAAACTACGTACTAACAACGACATAGAACGAAGCGAATAGTTTTGCTATTGACCGGTAGATTGAAATGGCAAAAAAGGAGGCGTTATCTACACCCCTTCACCCGTGCTTTCACCCGCGCAAATTGTCACGCGTCGTTTCATAGACTAAATCAATAAGAATAAATCTAATAAGAACATCTCTACTGTCATTTTCTCTGTGCACTGAACTCACATTACGTCTATATTTTTTATGTCATTTATTGGTGGTAGATCTAAGCTGTAACCGATTTACTACAAATGATATAATGGGCTGGCTCTGCCAGGTAGTAGCACTCTCTCACATAACATCGGCGGATAGTAGCTTTTACAGGTGCGTTTCGTACGATGACTAAGAGAGACGGAAGTCAACTCCCCCTTTCCCTCCCTCTGTCCCACTCTTCTGGTCACAAGCATCTCTAGGCTACGGTAAATGCTTAACATCAAGCGGGCCGTACGCTTGTTTGCCACCTAAATTAAAAAATTGGATGCATTTAAGTTAAAAACTATTGAGACAATTTTGTCGTTCCATGGTTATTTTGATGAAATCTTAAAATAGCCTGTGCGTGTCTAATCATTACATAAACAGTTTGCGTAAAAATGTGGTAAAAATACATAAATTCTACATATTTATTATTAATGCAGATGTTTGTCATAACATAATCGGGTTTAAAAATAGACTTTATTTGTTTGACATGCATTAATAGAATATTACCATCATGTTTAATTTATCCTACTGATTTGAAATGTTACGCAATTTATAAGTAACAATCATTTGGAAAAAAATTGTCCAAGTCTTAGGCCTAGGCCGCACAGCGGTTATATCCGCGCTGTTAAAACCGCGTTAAATCTGTGTCCTATGGAATCATCATCGACGACGCAACGCAACGCGCTAATGGGGCCCGGCCCTTAGTTGGCTACGGTGGCCGGCGACGTCGCCATAGCGTCCCGGTGTGTTATGGCCCATAATGAACAAACATTGATATTTTTTTCAACACACACCACTGCAGCCATTGACAAACCCATGGTAAACATCAAAAGCCGATGCGAAGGTCATTACAATACTATGTTTGCTCGCGTAATTGGTATAGTCGCGTGAAATAACGAAAGGTGACAAATTACCAAGAGCCATTGATGTTGAGACAATTAAATGGTTACTGTGAGAATTGCTGGACAAGGCTATGGACTATTGTCCATAGAAAGTCCTGGCTATCTTTCAAAATTAAAAATATTTTTTATCATTTAGCCAAGCACTGAATAGCCAGAACTACCATCGGTTCGGAATGCTGCTTCTACTGAGATAACTCGGCTAGCAACTCAATGGTTACTCTTTAAAGGAAAATAGTTGGTAGGTAGGTACCTAGGTTAGTATATTCTTTCTCAGAAACAGCAACGCCATGTGAGCAACATCATGGTCACCGGAAAACATTACGAAAGTAAAATTCAATATCACGAAACTAATGAATGTCTGGTAAATCTCCAAAAAATTATATTTGCTTAGAATTGACGCTGTGGTGTAGTAACATGTTCACGCACACAATTCAAGTTATGTAATTAATTATTTGTACCTATCATAAAAGTTTCGTGGTTGTTAATTATTAACTACAATTAATCAATCAGCCAGTGACAAAATTAATAAATTTTGCGAGTTAATAACTTTAAAAGTAGCAACGCTAAGTGGTACATTGGTAATAAACTAAACATTTATCCCCAATTTACAATGGCTTTTAATAACGTTTTAGAACCAAAATGCTCTGTAAATCGTTTATTTATAGTGTATTAAGATTAGGCTCTAATACTCTCAAAATATATTTTTGGATTAGACTGTGGTTACTGAATATAAATCTATGGGTTACTGACCTTATTATATAAAGTGATCTAACCAAAGAGTTCACAAACGCGTTGCTTTAACTCGCTTACTTTTAATCAACTGAAGTAGAAGTGGGTGCTTAAACGAAAAGCGGTTTGAAAGTTCGCTTTTTTAAGTAAGCGCCTAAGCGTGCTTACAATTTTAAGTGTGTTGCTTTTAAGCAATGACGGCAAGAAAGAGAAAGAAAATTTTGTTTAAATTAAAAAAGCAAAAAAGCAGAAAAGCAGTTTTACAACGTGCTTTTAATATAAAGCCGTTTATCACATCTTTAAACTGAAGTACCTAGCTGCGCAGCTGCTTCAGACGCAAGCTGAAAGTTTTCAGAGGGACTCTACGTTACCATTTATTTCCATCAAAATCCGAATTCCTCTGTTAAGAAAGCTCATAGGCAAGGGCAAAGATTTCTACAGGATATTAGTGTTCTTGTTAGAAATTAAGTAGGTGACGAACGAAATAATTAAAGGTTATGCCGTGTGTCCACTGGCAAGTAACTTCCGCAATTTCTTGCAGAAGTCACTTGCCGACCTGTTTCCACTGACTGCAATTTTACACAACCGTGTACATGTGGGACTTGCAGCAAGTTCGGCAAACCGCAAAAGTCCACTTGCGTGAGTGTTTACACATTGGAAGTCGCTTGCGCAAGTAAACTTGTGCAAGTTTTCTTGCCCGTGGACCCTCGGCATTACGTTTACAAAACTGAGTGATGACTTGCAAGTTGCAATTTTTTTTAGTAGGTCTCTATTTATACTTTGATTGTGATATTTATAACAATGTAATTGCGTATGGTGTGTTCGGTGGTCATATTTTTATGTGAATGGAAATTGATTAGCACATATTTACATTTATAAACATAGGTATAATTTTCCTACTCGTACCTGTTTCCAAGATTTTTTTACAGGTAGTTCCTAGAAGTCTGTATAATAATAGTATGTTAAAAGAGCTACCTATTTAATAGCTACGTCCAGATGTGTCACATGCCGCGCGAGGCAAATTGCCTCATGAAGTTTAACTAGCCTCGCGCGAGGCAAATGCGCGTCCTGCCTCACCTGAGCGCTGTCATTTGCCTCGCCTAGTTTGGCCTAGTCATCAGACAGAACCACAGAGTAAATACTAAAGAAAGAGGTGCCCTTATTAGATATATGTATGAAAAAAAACGTGGTCATTGTTTTTTCATTTTCATTATTCTATCTACCGGTAAATAGTTGAACTACTCGCTTCGTTTTATGTCGATGTTAGTACTAGGCCGACCACTCGGCCGAGTTGCTTAGGGCCAGTCCCCTTAGTAACTGGTCCATGGACAGAACGATGTCAAACTGATTGCGCGGCTATACCTTTCTCTGTCTAGAGTGTCAGTTGCCTCGCCATTTGCCTCGCGCGGCATGCGACTGACGCAAACGACGTGCTTCGCGAGGCATGAGGGTGAGCAGCCTCGCGCGGCATGTGTATGTTGTAGACACGTCTATTGAACTAAAAGAAATAATGACAGTTCCCACCTAAACAATAAACTTAATATAAATAAAACAAATCCTACTACTTATTACGAAATCGGGAATCAACCCTTTGTCAATAAAATGCAATTGCCGATACGATAACAAGTTCCAAGTGATTGCAACAACACACAGACGCTAATAGGCAAATTTTATACATATTCTCAAATTATAGTCTTACCTACCTACACATCTCTACGCATTTGTGCAATCTTACACACAATGCGTTTATCGGCAACATAGCTGCCCCAGGGTTTGCTTGCTTTTGTCGTCGATAACAGTTATTATAAAGATATAGGTAATAGGAGTTACAAATTTATCAAAAGGGTATTAACAAAACGATAATCTATGGAGCTTCAGCGGAAACTTACGTGAATATTTCCTGTTTAATAGCCACTGAACATATTTTACGTTTATATACATCTCGCACCATACACTGCTTAGATAATAATGGACATATTTCGAAATCACGCACAAACGTGTCGGTTTTATATATGTATATTAGAGACGTTCTCGATTTTCGGGCAGACGCCGCAGTGGTGGGCGGTATAAAGGCCTCCGCACACCGCCCCATCCGCACACTGTACGCCGCACGCACTCGCGTAAACATGAACACAGCGGTGAGTTCACATTTCACAAAAAAGTGAAAATGTAAACACAGACAACGGATATTTAATGTGTGGTAACCGACGAGGTTTTTAATTTCTAATTAAATATTTGCAGTTGGCGGTATTGTCGATGGTGGCGGCCGTGGCGGCCGAAGCGCCGTACCACCTGCCGCGGCCGTCGGGGAACGCCCCGGCCTTCAACTTGCCGGCGCCCGCGCCCGCGCCCGCGCTGCAGCAATTTGCACCGCAACCCTTCCAGAACTCGGGGTACCAGTACCAGCAGCCGAGCTTCAACCCGACGTTCGTGCAAAATGCCCCTCAGCAACAATACCCAGTGCACCAACACCCACACCACCAACATCACCAACACCAACATCATCAGCATCACCAGCCCGCACAAGCGTACTTCCCGCCCGGGCCGGCGCCGGCACCTTTCCAACTAAACTACCCCCAACCCCAGCCCGTCCCCTTCCTTCAACCCAGCCAATCTTTTGGCCTTCCCCATCCTGGACATCGTGTGCAACCCCAGCCGACGCCGTTCCACAATCACCAAACTTTCTCAGCGCAACCCTCACCCCAATTTCTACCTCAATTCCAGCAACCTATCTCTTTCCCCCAGCAACCTATCTCGTTCCCCCAGCAACAATTCTCCCCTCAACAAGGATATAACTACCAACAACCCCAACTTCTGCCCCAATTCAGCCAGCAAATTCCTTTGCAAGCGCAACCACTGAGCAGCCATATCGGTGGTGAGTCGTCACTGTCGAGCTACCAGGCTGACCGGCACCAGTACAGCGGTCCGCACGAGCAGATCCACAGGGATGCGTTGGATCCACTTGTTGTTGGTCGTCTCCAGAACATCATCAAGGAGGACGAGCACAGCTCAGCGAAGAACGCCGGATACTTATCATTAGTGTCGGGAGTGTCTCTCGAGAACGCTAAGCCCAGCGTAGAGGTCTCATCCTTCGTTCAAACATCGCCTTTGGGTACGGGCCACAGCTCAGGATTATCGCATGGATCATCATTTGGCTCAATCGGCCACTCGGCCCCGTCAGGAGACTATGGACTGCCATCTTTGTCAGGCAACGCACCATTAACCGGTTCTGGAACCTTTAATTCAGGATCCTTCAACTTCCTGCCCCAAAATAAGCCAGCGCAAGCCTACGGCCCGCCACGCTAATCTAGGTTATGTCTGTAATTATTACGCCAGTGTACAAATTACTGTAAATAAGATACTTGTAAATAAATAGCCAATAAGTAAATAAATGATACTTTATGTTCATAATTTTATGCTTGTTTTATTATTATGTAATAAGTTACAGAAATATGTTATAAAAAAAATAATACTTTAAATTGTCCAAAAGCGATCTCAATGCAATTTATCGGCGCGTACTATTTTCATGAAGAGTGGATACCCGTGGACAGTTTCTTTCTCCTAAAAGTGAAAAATTATGTAGACATAACAATAAAGTTACGCAACACGCTTGTTAGTTTAACGACGGATATTGACGAAACTACAACTTACGAGGTTTATAGAATGGTCAGAGGTTTGGGCGATATCATTCACCAAAAAGGGTCGAGTCCTCGTGTATGTGATGTTTCTAATGTGATGTGTCTCCATAACATTAGCGGCGGGCAGCCCGCACAAGCCGGCGGCACAGGTCGGCCGCATCTCCTAGAAACGTGACTTATTAATGCATGCATCGTGCAATAAAATGTTTAACTGAATTTCTTATGTCATTTGAAGGTGTTAAATGCGCTAACAGAAACCGTTACCTGCTTACAGTCGCATACGCCGTGAGAGGCGTTATCAGGCCAAGCCCCGAATTTACTTTGATATTGACTTTGCGCGTCAACTTTTTTGATACTTTCATCGGAACATTCGCATATATTGTTTGGTTCCATGTTTGCTGGTTGACTATGTTTCTGTTTTATAACATCCTTTTGTTGTCTCGTATTGGTTTGGACTTTGGGTTTTCTTTGTTTTTTGCTCGGAATTAGTTTAATTTGTGCTGATGAACAACATTGACTTTGTGCGTCAACTTTTTTGATACTTTCATCAGAACATTGGCATATAACGTTTGGTTCCAAGTTTGCTGGTTGAATATTTTTCTGTTTTACGACATCATTTTGCTGCCCCGTATTACTTTGGACTTTGGGTTTCAATTGTTTTATGCTCGGAACTAGTTTTATTTGTTCTGATGAACAACATTGATTTTGTGCGTTAACTTTTTTCATATTTTCATCAGAACATTGGCATATGTTTGGTTCCAAGTTTGTTGGTTGAATGTCTTTCTGTTTTACGACTTCCTTTTGTTGTGCCGTATTAGATTGGACTTTGGGTTTCGATTGTTTTTTGCTTGGAACTGTTTTCATTTGTTCTGATGAACAACATTGACTATGTGCGTTAACTTTTTTGATAATTTCTTCGGAACATTGGCATATAATGTTTGGTTCCAAGTTTGTGGGTTGTTTATTTTTCTGTTTTACGACTTCCTTTTGTTGCCCCATATTGGTTTCGATTTTAGGTTTGGATTGTTTTTTGCATGGAACTGGTTTCATTTGATCTGCTGAACGCTTATTATCAAGTTCTGCTTTCAAATATTGTGTTTCTGCGTTTACATTTACCACTTTATATTCAGGACATTGGCAAGAAGTTTCATCTTCTTGCTTTTCAGGTGACTTCTTTGGTTTTTCAATTATTCTCGTCTCTTTAGCCTCTGGCAAGATAATCCTCATCAGTTTCTCCATTTCTTTTATGTTACTCTCATTGTGTACTGGCTTTCTATTAAGAGATTTGTTTCGCTCACAACTGCAGCACGAGAAACTTAGCGATTTTATAATAGTTTTAGTAGCGCTATCAGTATCAGATGAGATGAGTGTAGCGGTTGATTTTTTATGTATGGATATCGGAGTCCTGAAACATTATACATCAGTATTAAGACATCAAAATAAGATAAATTACAAGGTAGAAGAAAGTTAGGATACATACATATGACAACGTTCTGATGCCTGTCGCGGGGAATCTTTAGGTAGCATAATGAATTCGCAACTTCTATTTGGCCTGCAAATTTGATGGGTTTGATTAGGAATAGTGCCTTCCTTCGCAAGAAAAATAAAAACATTATTGTCCTTTTTATCTTACTTATTACACACATCTCCCGCTTCTTTGCTTGTACGTTTACGTTTTCTCCAAGGACTGTAACAATAATGAATAATTGATCAAGTGTACCTTGCGTTACTTAATTAATCTACAAAATAAATTGAGGAACTTTATTACCTTCGGGTGCGTGCGGGTTTTTTATTTGCACACGCATCACATAGATCACTGAAAGTAAGAACACATTTCAACTCATATTACGAACATTATGCAGGTACTTGCATTGCTTTTGTTTGGAGAGATCGATAATAAACAAACATGTTTGCCTGTCTTGTGGATTCTTTCATCGTTGACTGACCAAAACGATGTTTCGATAACGCTAAATGATGAAAATCCATAGAACGGAGATATGTACATTTCATAAGCTGTTGCTGCTACTTCCTACTATCCTACTAATATTATAAATGAAAAGAGTGTGTGTGTGAATGTTTGTTACCACGTATCTCCATAACTATAAACCGAATTTAATGAAATTTGAAACCTAGATAGTGTAGGCTCTGGAATAAGACATCGGCTAATCAGACACATAAATTTCCACGCGGGCAAAGCCGCGGGGCACAGTTAGTACACAAATAAAGTTGAAGTTTGCAATGGAAATGGTTTTTTGTAGAACTGGAAATTCTTAGCAATAGACCTGTTGCCGTGCGACGTGGGCGTCTGTTTGAGTTGGGGCGGCGACTGCGAGGTCTGGTTAAGCCGGCTGTCGCGCAGGTACTCGCCGTACTTGGCGTCCAGCCATGTCGCGAACCCGGAGATTTCTGGGGTCCTTTGAGCCGGCTTATCCTCCTGTGGAAAGTCGCTTCAACGATACTACATGGATACCATAACCCTTTATTATTCAACATTCGGCGGGCCCGTTAGCGTGGTTGGTGTAGATTCTGCCTTTCACGCTGAAGGTCGTAAGTTCGATTCCTACCCGGGACATGCATTTGTCATTGTCTTTAGATTAAACTGATATAAAGCACATGGTCAATATTCAGGTTACCTGAGTGTACCATCGGAAGGCTTTCATGAAACAATTCCGATTCCCTTTTCTGTTGTCCCGACTGCTTTGTCGTCTGGTCATTGGTTGGTGTTGCTGAAAACACAATATGTACATACATACATACCTATATCTTTAGGCTCTAAATTCCATAACATTTTATCATTAGCTGTCGCCTGTAGATGCAGACTTTGTAGACGTCGCAAGATTTTGTACTGGCACGTCACCCTCCCCGCTTCGTCTCTCGCCCGCTGACACCTGCGACGACGCAGCGCAGCGCGTAGATGGAGCCCGGCTCTAAGTGGTTAATAATCCTATATCACCTTAGCCCTCTCCCACAGAGAGTACTAAAAATCTTTAAGCTAAGTTTAGACTAGCAACAAAACTAACAGAAGTTGACTTCCGCCATCGATATCGGTGACTTCCACAAGGAATTCCTCGTACTAATCTGAGTTTGCTGCGATTGTGTACATGGTAGGAATTGCTTGTGGAAATAAATCTCTGAACAAAAAGGGATACTCACAACTTTGGCATAGTAAATGAGAGGGTGTCCTACAGAGTACACTGGTGGTCTGGTCTGGTAGGGGGCGTCGTAATAGCTGCCGTATCCAAAGGCGTTCTGGCTATACTCCTCGCAGTCACACTCGCTGGTCGATGTTGAAGACATTGAACCGTTGCGGATGGAATTTTAATTTCTTTCTTTCTTTAAAATTATGTTTTCCTAATGTTTTCAAATGAAAGTGCATGTGATACTGTGATGTGATAGGTGATTTGATAGATGACATGACATGATTTATTCTGTCATTATCTTTTAGAAGCAGGTTTATGAAAGAAGACTTATTTAAAAAAAAAAAAAAAAAGGGTTTCTAGTTGATCGATCGTGGTGAGTTTAAACTATCGGTTCGATAAAGACGGGAGATTAAACTCTTTCCCGTGGTTTAAATTAGAATTGATCTTACAGCCCTTTGAGGCATAGGATTTGCAGCTAAGCAGGTAATCTAAAAGTAGGTACCAAAGCAAATATTCTTGTTCCAAAGTAAGCAGAGATAATACCTAAACACTACAACTGGGCAGGTACGTTACCATTCAGCAATCGTTGTATTTTTGTTTGCTACTACTCGTAATGCTAACCAGAATCCTTCCCAGAATCAGATAGGCTTTATTATTCGTTTCAGAAAAAGAATTGTAAAAAAAGAACCGCCGCCGCGTACCTCTTAGGTACCTAAAAATAGAGTACTTTTGGACATGCATTGCTTAATTTGATGTTCTACCTAATCGCCTTTTCCCTTGAAGGAAAACCTAGTGGTCTAAGCCTCGTCCCCATTCGACCCCGTATCTTCACCATAGCCTTACCGATTATCACACAACGTTTGACATTGATTAACGCATCGGGAATGCTTTTTAATTGTATCATAATAATAATAAACATTTCGCTGGTGTACGCTTACACTAACAACCTGTTTACAATAACCAGCTTCTACCAAAATATTAGCGGTAAGTTACTCCTGATTCAGTAGGGTAGGGGAAAGAGCTGCCATTAAAACTGCCACTGAAAAGCTGTCCACTTTCATGCAGGAACATTACTGGCCAAAAGGTATGGTGTTCAGGTTCTTTTGGGGGCGGCTGCCGTCACCAAAACCATCACATTAGTTTTAAGATCTAATATAAATATGTGTTAGTCTTTAAGGTATTTATAATATGGGCCATCGTTGCCTGAAATAAATGGTTATTATTCAAGTCATGCGCTCGACCAATCATACATCAATTTTATTATTATTATAAGTTCTTCGGCAATATGTCTTTTTGCGACCTAGTCTTTCTGAGTCATGTTTCATCCAAGTCCTTTTGGCCCCTAAGCTATATTAGTGCTCCGAAAATGTAATAAGGGAACAGGGGGCCTAGTACGAACACGGGCCAGGCCTTCAAGTCCGCTAACAAATTCACCATTGCGAAACCACTGGACTCTAATATCATCTTGATGAATTCTTCATTGTAAATCGCAAATTCTAGGCGGCAGACAACACGTCAACGGCTAAGAATTTATGATTTACAATGAAGAATTCAAAAATATATTAGAGATCAGTGGTTCGCAATTGATAATTGTTAAGACACTCAAGGCCCAGATAGACCCGGCTGTTCAGTTCGTTCGTGATTTTGACACCAAATTGTCTACGGAAATGTGCCAAAATGCAAAGCCTGAACAGATTATTGCTTTGATACTGGATTCGTGATAGCAGCCCAGAGCCTAGGAGCCAGTTTTTTAACTGCCTTTACGTGCGTATAGTTACGTAAGGTGTGACTCGTGAATCAGTCGCAGGTTCACGACCCCCGGTGATCCATTCTGTGTTAAGTAAATCAATAAATTCGTATGCAAGTGGGTCGTCATCCGGCTAAACAGCATACGTAACGGAATTGTCTGGTGACACGTAACTGCAAAGACATTAGAGGCGATTCTCATTGTTTTATATTCAAGCCATCAATTTATTGCACGGGCCATTTTCGGTCTGGTCAACTAACAGAAAAAGTGGAGTTCTTTTTCCAAATTATTTTACATACAATTTCCTCAAAGTAACACCTGATTGTGTGCGTCTACATCAGGCGCATGCAACACCCGAGCATTCAGTTTTGACGTCGGAACGCATAAACATAATGTCATAACATGAGTGCCCGAGCAAGGCATGCGAGGTATCTGGACGCACCAAGTCAATAATAAAAACAAAAACTTGTCTCTTTGCTGCCTTTTCTAAGCTATAGACCCGTCCTAAGCTCAATGTGAGTGTGGTGAAGTGCTCCTTTATCCCCTAACTACCTACGTAAATTTCAACAAGGCCACTTCCAATACGACGACCTGGAATTTTCAGAGCTGTATACTTAGCACCAAGACTTAACAAGAAGAAGAATAGGTACTTAGATTCACATTTTCTCTTTCATTCTTAGGTACTTGCCAAATCTCTGATATGAGCGGGATAGGAAACGTTTGTGTACCGTTGCTCCTACTTAATTAATGTCTTTTTCGTTTTTGTTCTAGAGTCGCAATGTGGTGGCATCCTGAACGCGGTCTCCGTTGACCACATCAAGGAGAAGCTGAACCGGCTCAAATATCAGAAGAGCACGAAGTGGACCACGCACGAGTCTGATTACAGCTTCATCACCATTAGCCCTACCACGTCTGAGGAGAAAGGTGATTATGTGCACTCAACACCATTTTATATGCAACACCCGTAGTACCTAGCACTTGTTTACATGAATTTGAATAGCATCAAATCCGCGGCGACGACGTTGAATGTGTGTATCTTTCAATTTGGCCTTAGAGCATATAAAATATGATAAGATATGGTACCTAGCATTGCAATCACAAACTTGTGCTCAACGCACCACTACATGCAGCGAAAACCACATTATTGCACTCCCAAATCTCGCAATTCAAAAAATGCATAAGAAGGCTTTCGCATTCGCCAGAAGATCAGCCTTATTGGCAATACCGACATGTTTACAACATTATTTTGCGCGAGCGAGTGAGTCGTACTTTGTCCATGGACTCCATTTAGTAGGACAAACTATTTAGAACAGTCACGTGTCCCTGTTTCTTGGCAATTCTTTACCTATTAGGGATTGATGATTATACTTATACCTCAGTAATTTATGTTTTTCTAGACCCAATACAAGCGTTTGAAAAAATAATTAATCAGGCATTATTTGGCACCAAAAAGGACCGTGAGTATTAACAAGTATTTCCATTGGTACATACACGTTGAAATACATAGTATAGTAGGTAGGTAATAGGTACTGATGCAGCCATTACAAAAATTGCGACGAAATAGTGAAAACGTCGGAAAGTTAAATTCACACAGCTTAACGAATTGGACACGGACCATTATAGTAACGGAAGAATGGTGTGAGACAATATAAATAATAATATAACTTACTTAAATGTTCTTTTCTCATTTTTAGTTGATTATGATGCAAAGGTCAAGTCTACGAAAGAGTTTACGATGCTTGCCGATGATGATTCTGATGCCTACGCTCATTTACCCGTGGGAAGTATCATGCGGTAAGATAATACGAACGGCTTTCCTATAGGTATGCATTTTCACTTGATAAGAACCCAAAGTCGCATGAAAATGTACCTTGAAATAGTGTTGTTTTGATACTGGACATGACGTAATTATAGTAACAGTACTTATTTGTTTGATAGGTACCTACGATCATTGAGAACACACCACATACACCCCCTTCCTCGCATTGAGTGGGGTGAGCCTGGTATAACTGCAATAGGCTCTCCTCCTATTACACTGCAGTCCAAACCAGTGCACCTTGTGTTTTCTCATCGAGGAATACTTATGCGATTATGTTAATATTAATTTAGTAATGCATACATTGCATAATTACTGGTTATGAATATGAGAATTCATATACAAAGAATTCAAACTTGACATGAATTTGAGATATCGCGATCTTGACAAAGTTTTTTACTTAACAATTTTTTATTCATTTATTTATAGCTAGGAAAAACAACAGCTTTTAAGTTCAGTGGTGGTAACAGTTATACAAATATCAGATGGATTTTATTGCTATTATTTGGTTAATAACATAAGTCCGAATCCGAGCCCTATTAAGTCATGAAAGAGCCCTTTAACAAAGTAAAATTATGAGAGAACTTGAGCATGAGGTATCTTAAGGCCCCGATCATGCCGGGGGCATGAGCCCAATGTGCCCTTAGTGCGATATCACACGAGACAACCATGGTTGCGCCACCAGCGGGTGATTCGATAGCCGACACCAAATTGGTTGCGCTACCAAGCGGACACCAGGTGCAAAACCCTCTATACAGCTCTATACATTTTATTGGTGGAGCGACTGGTTGCGCTACCACTGGTGTCCTCGTGCTATATAGCATTTATAGAAAAGATGGCACTGGTTCTGATTAACAGAAGCGAGACATTTCACAACAAAAGCGGCGTACACCTCCCCATGGTGGAGTATATGCACCGCGGGCACTGCTACCTGAAGATCACCCAGGACCACATGCAGACAGCTGTGGACGCCTTCGCCATCTTGTTGGTCGGGACTATAGAAGACGTGCTGCGCTTGCCCAGTATGTACGTGCTGCGATCGGTGAGGGAACTGACTAATTGTTCGTTATTATAGAAATTATGAATCCCACCAACCCGCACTGGGCCAGCGTGGTGGATTATGGCCTGAATCCCCATCGCACTGATGGGAGGCCCGTCCGTGCCCAGGAGTGCGACGTTAAAATGGCTAATATTATTATTATTTATATAGCAATTACGAATGTTTTTAATTACCTACCTTGTGTGGAGACGTTTGAGTAGGTAGAGTATATTTATTGCTAGGTTTATAGAGCTTTGCCAGTGTTAAATGTTGACGTTGAAAATATAAATACGAATAGGTCTACCAAGTCATAAATATTTGAGTAATACGGGGACTGGCGAAATAGGCGATAAACTCAAGGACAAGACCCATAACATTAATAATTAAAATGTTACGCAAAGCAGTCGAAAAGAAAATTAATGTTGTCCTAAATTAAAAGCTCTGAAGTTTTGACATAGAGAAAGCGGGAATTTGATTATTATGGCGGCAAAAGATAACCGGTTAGGTCTTCGTCACCTTTTGCTGTTAAATGTTACCGTGAAACACAAACCGATAAATTATACCTACTTAATGGAGTCAATCTTATGTAATAGGTGGACCCATCATGCGATTAGAGGTTTATGAATAGTAATGAGAATACCACTTGCTTTATAGATGGGGAGCCGTAGAAGGGGTTTCTGGATTTGCACGAGCGCGTCAGATTAAGATAAGGGAGATAGCTTACATATTGATAAGAACCTCAAAAAATTATGAGCCCTAAATATTGGTGGGTTTGCTCAGAGGAACCAAAAAAAAAATAGACCTCGTCAGATTAAGATAAGGGGGATTCATTACTAGCTAAGAAGTGTCAAAAGTGTCAATTTTGCTAATTTGATCGTCAGTCTAAGAAATGGGAGCATCTGGAAGTTTCACCTTTTCACCCCTTCAGTTTTTTTTTTTTTTAATATAGTACTGCGGTGGCAAAAAAATGTACGGCCCGCCTGATTTTAAACAGTTACCGTAGCCTATAGATGCTTACAAATTCTGACGCGCTCGAGTATTTTTTTTTTCAATTTATCATGTTGGAGCATGAAAAGTATCAATATCTGACACGCTTGAGTATTTTTATATAAAAAAAAAATTATTTTTTCATGTTTACGCTTCCCCCACCGCTGAAAGTGGAAACATCTAGAACAATGTATTCTTCCCATCATCTCATCTACCGAATCTACTAGGTTTGGACGACGCTCGTGCAAATCCACGAATTGCACGCCCGCCTCCCCATCTATTACGAATCCCGACTATAGACAGATGGTCGCTTGCTAGATATATTAAGATAAGTTAGGTGTAGATAGGTTTCATCTCATAGGACCTATATGAATTCGCATTATACCCCTACTCCTTTATTATGAGCCAGGCTCTACTTTGCTATCCAACGAAAATACCTAACGTTTGAACCTCGGCGAGGAAACGTAATCTTTGATCCTTTTTAGGGTTCCGTACCCAAAGGGTGCCGACGAGACCCTATTACTAAGCCTACGCTGTCCGTCTGTCTGTCAGCGGGCTGTATCTCACGAGCCGTAATAGGTAGAGTTGAAATTTTCACAGTATGTGTATATCTGTTGCCGCTACAACAACAAATACAAGAAAAAAATATATTTAAAAATCAAGTTTCTTGTATAGGTCCCCATACAAGAAACTTTATATTTTTGACGTTTTTATTCTACGGTGGTACGGAACCCTTTATGTGCGAGTGCGACACGCACTTGGCCGGTTTTTTTATAGAACTCAGGCAGAAAATAACGGTACAACCGTGATGTTAAGTGTTACCGTAGCTCATAGATGCTTGCAATACCAAAGGCATCGTCAGCACATTGCCAACCTGGAGGGAATGGGAGGGGGAGGTTAGGCTACTGGCTTTTTCATTCCTCGTCGAAACGCAATTAAAATAACTGCTTTACGACGATCTCGTGTGAGAGGTCTCCTGTAGCGACTGTAGCCTAGGGGTGAACAGGTTGGGCTTGAAATCAGAAGGTCCCAGGTTCGATCCCCGGTGGGGCATGCACCAATGCATGAATTTTCATCTATGTGCATAATTTACAGTTCGCTGACGGTGAGGGAAAACATCGTGAGGAAACCTATCTATCCCTCGGGATCAGGTAATAGTCCTGTATACACGGCGACAAGGTTCACCACCTGTCACGTTGGCTTCTGACTATCTGGTGAAACGTGGGCTTTGAGTTGGTTTATACCTCCACAATGTGGTGATGTATGGCCACTCAAACCTCTGACTACCCCCGAATGGGGATAAAAGTCGTGACGTACAGGAAAAAAATGTAAATGTAAATTTTTTTTCCTGTGAGAGGGTGGTACTATACCGCTCGAGCCAGCCCGTAGGTATGAGCTGCAGTCAATTGGCTACAGCTTTGCTTTACCACCGAAATGTAGAAGAAGCCTAGGGAGGGGATGTCAGTCTTTGCCTTTCAGGGCAACATTACGGATCAGAAATGGATTTAAAACAGTTAATGAATTTCATTAATTGTTGGTAAAATCACAAACTTCATCAGCAATAACTGTATTCCAAGGCACGTACGATAGCAATGATGAAGATAGAGCATGAGAAGCTAGCGGCGACGTGGCACGTGGTGAAGGGCTTGCGGCAGCCCAACCAGGTGACCTACGAGGAGCTGGAGAAGTACCGGCCGCTGTTCAAGTACCTGAACGGCAGGGAGATGGCGCGGCTCAACCTGACCGATGAGAGGATTGTCTCGTATATTGGGACCCATTCAGATTTGAACAGACATCAGGTAGACGAAATTAGCTATTTGGTACCTATCCTATATTAGGTGTTGGAGTCAGGATTTGTTTCAAAATCGTCAGATAACTCTTATCCACCAAATAAATATGGCGTTTTGACAGTTTTTCAATACAATATATGACAAAACGCCATATTTAATTGGTGACGAAGCAAATTTGCGTATTAACTACCGGAAGAAAATCTAGAATACCGACTTGGGACCATCTTGGCGTGTAGATATTGTAGTGGTATATTTTTGAAGAAGGTACCTACTTCATGCAGTTTTTATCCACTTACGGCCAAAGATTTATTAAACCTTTAGATGGGACTTACCGCGCTTATTTTGGCAACGTGAATGGATAGTAACTACCCGATATCCACATTAGTCACACGGCAACCAGTCTCGTGGCTGATGATCGTGTATGTCACGTCTATAATATATAACCCAAATATAACCTCATTGTTTACGGCTGCTTTTCTCGAAAGTCTGCCATTTTAATTTAACTATGAAGCTTCTCCAGCTTCAGCTAAGTCTTTCTATCCTAGAGCTGCTCAAATGTGGTATTTTGCTAGTAACACCACCGTTAGAATCTTACCCCCAAATTTATAGAAACTTATGATAGACTTGCACTGACATTACAAATCACATTTGTTCCTAGAAATGCTTTTAAAACTATTGTAAACTGGCTAAAATCTCTATAAATTTGAGGGTAATTCTTTTTCTTGCCTATTCATAAATCACTTAGGTTGGCGTGGTAGCAAGCAGGTATATCACCCTGAACCCTACCTGGACGGAAGCGCGGTATTTGAACATCATGAACAACCTGCTGTGCGGCGTGCCCATGACCTTCATGCGGAGAATACCAGAGAATACTTATTTACAACTAACGCACCAAGTGAGTGATGCTATTTTATCATCAGCTGACGCGAACATGGAAAATGGTAGGCACCTGCTTATACATCTCGGAGTTGAGATCAGAAAGAACCGGGGCTAATATTAGCAGAATCGCTTTAACACTACGACGTAAGCGAAGTCAGGGGTAGATATTCCAGTAATATTAATTTATTTTAGCTGTTCTACCACATCAGTGCGTGTGACCCGTTGCAGCGAAGATTTTACTTGGCCATGATGACCAGAACTCAAGTAATTGCAAACTTTCATTACACCCATAAGTAGGATCCCTGTTTCCCTTTTCCTTCCGACTTGTATATGTATCCTGCAGTATTTTTGCCTTGTGTCTGTGTATTGCATTAATTCACCAATATTATAAGAAAAAATATAACGAGCAATGATAAAGATAAAATTTTGCTACATAATTCCTGTCAGGCGTTAGGCAAATCATACAGCTGGAGCGCACGAGACGTGTCTCGCTTGGGGCTGCTGCTGTCAGAAGTGGAGGGCCAAGACTTGGCTATTATCAACCCAGAGGCCATGGCTGGAATAACTGCACAAGTGAGTTGGCCCTGGTTCATTGAACAGCATGTATTATTTGTCCTGGATACTTCATAGAGAATCTGGGCTTTGCAGACTCATCTTGTATTTTGAAAATCTGGCAGTATACGCCTAAACCATAATTAATATCACTGTTAATAAGCGACTGTAGCCTAGGGGTGAACAGGTTGGGCTGGCAATCACAAGGTCCCAGGTTCGATCCCCGGTGGGGCATGCACCAATGGATGAATTTTCATCTATGTGCATAATTTACAGTACGATGACGGTGAGGGAAAACATCGTGAGGAAACCTACCTATCCCTCGGGATTAGGTAATAGTCATCCTGTATACACGGCGACAAGGTTCACCACCTGTCACGTTGGGTTCTGACTATCTGGTGAAACGTGGGCTTTGAGTTGGTTAATACCTCCACAATGTGGTGGTGTATGGCCACTCAAGCCTCTGACTACCCCCGAATGGGGATAAAAGTCGTGACGTTATATGTGTATACTTGCGTTGGCCGGCACTGGCGGGGAGCATAGTACGATTTGCAACGCCGCGCCGAGCGGTCGAGCGAGACATGCGATTGGAAACTGTCTTCGTGCCATTTTGAGATCTTATTAGTCATCTTTATACCCACTGAACGCCCACAATATGAGAAAGCGACGGACCCCATCCTTCCTTCTCCGACATATATATATATATATATAATATCACTATAACTTAGTCCTATTACAGTATGTAGTTACCCAGGAATGTTCGTGTCTTCATAATAATATTCTAAGCTTGTCTTCCTATCGATGCATGCTGCTGATTTTAACACATACTATATCAGAGGTTTGACTGACTCCGCACAATACTAAGATAGAGAAGTAAATAAAAGATTATACTACCCACAGGTAATGTTACAAATGCCCGCACAAAAACTAACTTACATAACCGAGATGCAACTGCGATACCTAGAACCGAAACCGTTGAACATTCTCGCGAGGAAACTGAATGCCTACCAAAATTTAAAACAGGAGTTACGCGGGAACGCACTCAAAACACCTGCGCTTAATATGTTACTGATATTGTCTATACACAAAGTAGTTTTATAATAATAATGTATTGTGTATTGAATGTGTTTTATTTCAAAGTTGATGTTGTTTGAGCGTATACAGAGATGGTAAGTGGAATGTGTATCGCCCGTCTTCGTGTCGTCTCGCTTCTAGCTAAAAAAAAGTAATAGCAATCAATCTATCAGCGACTTTTATACACATAGTACAGGTAGAAATCAACGAGGAACATAGTGAGATAGAATTTAGGGCACGCACGGGCACGGCTCGCAATGATGACAATAAAAATGATTTTTCTTACCAATATATCACTAAGATCCGTCTGTGTGCCATTATCTTCATAGGTTTTAGGTTCTTTTAGTGAATTTTTTCTCCTCACGATATACTCAGTTCTTTGCGATACTATTGAGGAACGATGACCAGTGCCAGACAGAGGATCTTGATCTTCCGTGATAACCTGTTTTGTAACAATATACTCATCTGTGGTATACTCAGAATTAGCGTACTCGGAATTTGTACCACTAATGGCATTTGTATTTTCAGCTTGAGGAAATGAATTGTTTTTAGTTATAGGTGGGTCGGATATTGCGTCTGTATCGCGACTTCTTTTACGGTTCTTGTTTATAGGTACGAATATCGCGTCTGTATTTTTCGTACGATCTGTGTTTATAGGTTCGGACATAGCTTCTATATCGCGAATTTTCTTACGATCCGTGTTAATAGGTTCGGACATCGCTTCAATGTCGCGACCTTTCTTGCGTTCCGTGTAAGGCTCAGTTATTGCTTCGGTATCGCGATTTTTATTACGATCTGTGTTTCTAGGTTCGGTTGTCGCTTCTACATCGCGAATTCTGCGATCCATGTTCTTGGGCTCTGTCATCTTTTCTGACGAAATATCTGTAAAAGTTTGTTTTGCTGGAGTTGCTATATTACTCTTTCTAATTTCTTCATTCTTTTGTTCGCAGTTGTCTGTATTCTGTTTCGTGTCTTCATCATAATTACATCTGAAATGTTGTTACTACTTAGATTATTATAATAATATTAGCCCTTAAGGGCTACGTACTTACGGACGTTTAAACGTCCCACTATTCGGCACGGGCCTCCCCTCAATGCGAGGGGGATTCAGACCAAAATCCGCCACGCTGGCCCAGTGCGGATGGGTGGATTTCACATGTCTTTCGAAAATATGTTAGATTTTCTAAAAAATGCAGGTTTCCTCACGATGTTTTCACCGTAAGCAAGTGATAATATTAAAGACATTAAAGATATAAAACTCTTAATAAGCTCAATGAGGTATTGATATATTGGTCCGATACATACCGGTTGTTATCTTCCCATTTTGGCAACAAAACAAATAATCTTTTGTTACATGCACACATTGTTGATTCATTTGCCCGAGACATGTCATTTTCAGTCTCATATTGCCGACAACCACACCGCACTACCACCACTTTCGTATCTGTCTCGGTATGTATACTCTGAGAATACTCGTTTTCTAACAGAGATTGTAACGATTTACTCTGTATCAAGACTTCATCTTCCATATTGTACTGAGATTCCCTTGGAGGTTTCGAAACATTCGTCACGGACTGTGATCTCCGAACTATCCTGTATTTCAAGTTTAGATTATCAACGTTCCGAACTTCAATCATCAGTCTGAGGTTCACGACATCACCTTTGTTCATGAAAGTCACGTAATTATCATCTACGGGATTTAATACGTTGTTCGAATCTGGTGTAACGGTTACTATTCTAATTTTATTATTTCTAATATCCTCTTTCTGTGTAGAGAAACGTCCTTGTGCAGTCTCCGCCGTTTGATCGAGAACAGATTGAATTTCTTCATCAATTCTAATTATTTCTGGACTGTATTGTACACCGGCTTGTTCTTTTTTGACTGAGTTTACTTTTATCAGTTTGCTATCATTATCAGGGTTTTTGTACATATTAGATATTAGTATTAGTTCTTTGTCACCAATAACATTATCCATAGGTGTACTGTCTGTAGCCATCATTTTATAGTTTGATGTAATTCTAGTGAGTGATGTAGATTTTCGTTCCACTACTTTTGAACGATCAATAGGCATTCCCTTGTTTTTGTTATATATGGATTTTGCGTACATTCTAGATTTTGCAAGCATATTGGGTTGAGGAGTGCTTACAGGTCGAATAGGTTTGGTAATTTTTTTTGGGGGGCTAGTTTTAATCGCTAATTTCTTCACTGGTTGTGTAGGCGGTGGGTGGATGACTTTTCTGAAGGTAGTCACGCGTTGTGACAAGGATGTTCGTTTTTTCTCGTTCTTCGACGTTGCAGGTTTTGGAGTCTGTTGCTGCTGTACTTCGGGTACATTTGGAGGTTTTATTGGTTGGTTGATTACCTAAAAAGGACAATATATGTATATTTAGTAATCCTGACTGAATTTCGACCACTTCGACCACGGGAGTCAATGTCAATAGAGACTAGCCACCTGCGCAGGAGATTTTATAGTGCACAAGAGTGTGCGCAAACACAATTGCACTCTCTTGCCTCACTCTCACAGTCCGATGTGAAGGCAATCCGACACGGTCGGGGAGAGGTCACGCGCAGGTTCGACGGCTTTACGTACTCTTCGAGGCACGGACTCAGTTCAAATTGTCGCTAATGGTCACCCAACTTTGAGTGACATTGTCAAGTGCTGCTTAGTCTCCGATCGATTACCGATCAGTGATTACAGCTGGCTAAGGGCGCCTCGATTTCTACGACGTAGTCGGCTAGAGATAGTATTCTAACGATAAAACAAATAGTATATCTCACCGACTCCAGTGTAAAACTCTCTTCAGGTGCTTTGATACTCATCAATTGATCGGACGCGTTTCCATCTGCTTTTAGATCTGGTTGCACAGAATCTGTAATGTGGTAATAAATTTATGCTTTACGGGTTACACCTTGTTGCTACTACATCTACAAATTCTACTCATCTTAAGCCAAAAACTAAAAGATTACTCAAATGTTTGAGTCTCAAAGGAAAAGTAGCATGGTCAATACAAAATCAACCCACGTCCTATACCAAGGAGAAGTATCTCAAACAGTGATAAAAATGATTATAAAAAGATCGCCTACTTCCAAACTTTTACAATCTTCTGCCTAACATATAAAATATTGCTATGAAAATTCGTTCAGGGCAAGTAATATGTACAATTATTGTATTAAAATATTGAGAAATACTTGGCTAACTAGACTATATAGTCTAGCGCGGCATGTCTGAGTGAATGAAATAATTTAGGAAAAACAAACACTATCATCACAATTTAAAAGCGACTGCCTATTTGGACACACTACAAAATGGAAACTAAAGAAACTTTTAGTGGAGCTTTATTTTTGACACTGTATCTCATGACATAGGATTTTCAACTAAATCTATCCACAAAGCTGCAGGCACAGCTATTTATTATGGTACAAATTATGGAAGAAGAATATAACCTTGGGTTACTTCATTACTACTACTTTTCTTTGCTTGACGCTTTTCCCATGATCTATAAATATAAGTACAATTGAGTAATTAAGAAACATTGAGAAAAAATCAATTACTTGACGTATTTTAGTATTTGTCATCAGTGCAAAATACTGTTTGAATTGAAGGCCATATCTATAGTACGTTTTTTTATACTTGTCCTATTTGGTACGCAAAGATGGCGTCCAGCGGGGCGATTGCGTAACTTTTTTGTCAATTTTTCAATTTGTTTCGTTCATCCTGTGTCAATTATATACGAAACCAATTGAAACATTGACAAAAAGTTACGCAATCGCCCCGCTAGACGCCATCTTTGCTTACCAAATAGGACAAGTATAAAAAAACGTACTATAGGTCTTATAATCTACAAATTGTTCTATTCGAGGCAGTTTTGGTAATGGCCATTTTCGTAATCATCGGTCTGGGTATCATGGTGATGGCAGTCAATCGTACGGTAGCCATAGTACAAGCATTTGTGACCATAGATTTGTCAGTCCGGCAATATTTATTATTTATTTACATAATACTACTAACACATATCCCGTTATGAAACAAACATTTACCTTGAAGCTTTTATGAGGTATTTATCATATCCTGAGTCAATGAACATGTCAGGGGGCTGTACAGCAACATATGCCCCTCCGTTAGCCAGCTCCAGAGGGCCCTCCACTTTGTGGCCATCCAGTGTATATAATTGTATTGGTGAATGCCTGGAATGTTTGGTATTATAGACTAACCTCCTTCATAGAAAGTTATGGTGGACTTACACTGGCATTACAAATCACATTTATTCCTAGAAAATACTTTTAAAACCATTTTAAACTGGCTTAACATCTCTTTAAATTTGGCAGTAAACATTTAAGCTGTTACTAGCCATTCACTCACCGGACACTTAATAAATAAATATATGTACGCTACCAAATTATCATTGTTCGTCAAACTATAACAGTGGGCTTTGTCTGCAAAAGTGACCGATAGGTGATCATAAAAAAACAACCCTTTGCAGTGGGTCAGTAATTGACATTATATGCTAGAAATGATATGAAATTACAACACCTAGTTTGTGCCCGGGTAGAATTTGTAGGTGGAAGTTGGCAGATGACTGAACACTTCCAAATGTATCTAATTGTTGTATGAAGTGATTTGAAAGAAAGCTATACGTAGGTACTTACATAAATCCATATTGTGATTTAGCCAACTGGAGCAGAGTGGTATCCCACAAGTTCAGTTCGTCCGCGCGCAAATGGTATTTCCTCGGGGGCGAATACTCTTGTCCATTGGAGAAAAGATATATGTCGATTGAGTCCCAGTCTCTCTCCTCGTCAGGAGTTTTTGCTTGTGTCATGTTGGCCATAAAAAATTTGGAGCTTACAGGGAGCTTTTAATAGTTATGCTAAAGCTTATAATATTTGTTTACATTCGTACCCTTTCTTCATTCCTCGAAGTCTGTATTATACGCATAGGTACCGCAACCATGGATTGGGTAATTAATTTGTAGGAAATATATCACAAATATTCTTTCAGATATCATTAGACACAATTGTTTGCCTTACTTTAATACAATAAAATTTAAATTGCTCTTGAAATCCGCCATAACATTTTTGACATTTCTGGTCAGTGTATACAGTATATAAAATCGTGATTCAAACAAAAACGTGTATTAAAAAACAAAATCTTATGCATTTTTGGTTTTGCAGCGCACTGGAGATCTAATATTGACGTGAATGACTAATGACTAAATTAATTATAAGTAGGTATTTCATTTATGACGCTCGAAGAATAAATTAATAATTAACTTGTACAAGTGGAGTAACCTAAAAGACTACCATAATGGATTGGTTATCTGTGTCTGGCAACACTCATTCTTTTTTTATAATTCTGGTATGAGTCTTTTAGTCTTCGTAAATAGCATGAAGAATGTAGGCAGAAATATTATAGACGACACGCTCATCACGTACACGCTTAGACCATATAGCTTCCATGCGTACACGCTGCGGCACTGCGGTAAGGACTATTGACGCTACCGATACAAAAATCAGAAAACTAGTTATAAGACAGCAGAAACAAATAAGTACACTCTTTGAGACTTTTAGGTACCTACTTAGCTCATCATGAGTTCTTCGTCTTCCCACGAACAAATCTAAGGTAATATGGTAATGGTATGGTATAGTATATGGTAGCAGACCATATAAATGTATATACATCCAAGCTAGAATAGCCGGTCCCTTGCCCTTTGATTCTAATTAACTTTAGGTCAACGATCGCCGCGCCCTGCAAGGGTGGCTTGTATATCAGCGACAAAACAAAACCCTCACCAACCCTCAACAGTAACTCATTTAACCTTTATCACAAGGCAGTAAGGTTCAGCACCCTTCTGGTTTTGTTAATGAATGTAGTGTTTGACATTTTATTAGCGTATTATTTTACGCTATTGTTTCAACACATTAATATTGGGCCTTTGTGAGAAAGATTAGATGGATTTTGCTTTGCAGATTTCTTATGATGGATCTGAACGTTAGTTATACGTATACCTAATATTTTGGCGGATATGATACCTCTATACATTGCAATCACAAGACTTGTTTTGACATGCAGCAAAATTCACACATCTGCTCGCAATTCGGCATCAAAATGCCGAATTGCGAGCAGAATTGCCGAATTGGTGAATAATACGCATCAAAATGCGTATTATTCACCAGAAGATAAGCCGTATTACCGACGTGTTTTCAACAATACTTTCCGCGACCGATTGAGTCGTGCTGTGTCAATGGGCTCCATTTAGTAGCACATACTATTGTGGACAGTCACAAGTCTCCCTCTTTCTTGGTAATATCTTTGAAAAAACTGATGATTTTCTACCAATTTTCTAATAAATTCAAAGCCAGTGATATTAACATTTTGAAAGTTTTGTATAATAACGAAGTAGGGATCTAATACACAGGTGTTTACTACTGAGCGGGTGTGTAACTGATTCGTTACGGTGCTCGTAAAGACTACGTACGCGTTGTCGAGGCTTCGTGTTGGCTCATTTGCATTTCTTCATGTTTTCACTTTTCTCCGGCGAGATTGGTTTCATAGAGCTAAGTGTATTTATAAAATAACTAGCGAAATATCAAGTTATTATGGCGGTAAGTACGGTGGCCTGCACGTCTATGATAACCAACATAAGCGGAGCTCTCTTCATTATTATTGACACCAGTAATTAAGACAGCTCAGCTCATCTTAGAAAATTAAATGTTACGTTATGTTACATGTTTAGTGATTGCGATGTTAGAAGGTATGTATATACCATATCTACTTAAATAATACATCAATGGCACATAATAAAGATTATAGTAACGTACCAACCATAATCTTCATTGAACAGCTAACAGCTCCTATTCCTAGTAGCTTAATTTAAAGAGAACCATATCAAATAGGCTCGGCATGCAGAATTCCAAGAAGCGTGATGTTTGAGTAAATTCTGATTGGAGGTACTATTTGCCTACGAGAAACTGTTTTGGCTGCCCAAGTGTGGCCGTTACCGATCATGCGTCGCGATTATTACACGATTGCCCAAAAAAAGGAGTGTATATGTGTTTAGGGTTCATGTATGTATGTGAGATTCTTTATTCCACCATAACTTATAAATGCCTGAACGGATTTCGATTTATGGGGTATCGTTAGAATCCTTACATCATTCCGGGAAACACTGAGTATATTATTTTTGAAAAAATCAATATGGCGGCATTATGGCTCAACTTTAAAATGTTTAAAAAAAAATCTTCCATTATTACAATATGGGTATCAAATTGAAGGCCTTGATGAGCACATTCCAAAACTGTAGAATTTATAGGCATAATTTAACATAGGTAGGGTGTACATGTAAAACAAACATAGATATCATTTTTTGGCTGCTGTCACTAAAATGCATAAAATAAAAATAAATAATTTAAAAAATTAAAAACACGACTGCCCTGCCAAAAAACGACTTAAGGCCCCGCTTCCCCACCGCGCGTTTCCGCCGTCTGGATTGGTCGAGAGCGCACTAGCCCCGCCCACTTTTTTTGCGAAAATATCGAAAATCATTAATTGTGACGTGAAAAACTATTGCATCACCAAAATCGATCTTAATTTTTTTAGGTATTGTTTTTCTCCATCTTTTGGCGAAAAAAGTAATAAAAAATTCCAAGCCGTTTAGAAGGAGATAGAAATATTAAGACGAAAACAGCTTTATTATGATATTTTTTTTCACATGGAAAAAGAGCATAAAGAACTTTTTTCCTGCTTATTTTTTAAAGATGAGGGTTCAGTTAATACGGTGATATTTTTTTCAAAATTTTTACTCCACTCGTCTAAGAGGAGATAGCCTCCAAAAATGCCTCGTTAGCTGCTGTCCCCGTCTTAAAAGTATAAAACAAGTGCAGTGTCATTGCAGTCGGGGGCCCTCTTAGTTAAAATATGTTCCACAGAACGGTCCCCCGACTGCAATGACACTGCACTTGTTTTATACTTTTTAAGTCGTTTTTTGGCAGGGCAGTCGTGTTTTTTTTTATTTTATTTTTTTATCCAGCATCCGATAAGTAGGAAGGCAAGTACCCAGTTATACGTAGGTAGTTTACTTGCCTAAACCATCCTACATAACCTATTTGAATAAAAATAGGTATAAGTATCGAAGAAAATATTGTGTTTTTTTGAAATGATCAAAAAGTAATTTGGATGGAGTGAGTTACGTCCGCAGTGTGGTTTTTTCCTGCTGGTCTAATCAAAATTTGAATGATGCAGATAATTAGTGCTCCATGTCGTGTAAATGTGCCGAAAATTTAAAATTTGTGCCTATAGTCGTTTTGGAGTTATTCACGAATATATGATCTTGCTGGCGTAACGTTACCGCAGCAGTGTGGTTTTTTCCTGCTGGTCTAATCAAAATTTGAATGATACAGATAATTAGTGCTCCATGTCGTGTAAATGTGCCGAAAATTTTAAATTTGTGCCCCCTAAGGTTTCAGAGTTATTTCAAATCTTGCTGGCGTAACGTTTTGCGAATTCCTGTATCTCAAAAACTGTTTGGCACACAATCATGATTTTTCGTACACACATTAGTGTTAATTTGTGCCCATTTGTGACAGTTTCATATTTCAATAAATCAGAAAGGTTCGGGTGTTATAATATTTTTCCTAAAAAAACTAAAATAGCTCCTAGCTCTTAAACTGGGAAACCTAGAAACCAAATGTTAGTGCTAGCTTGTATTTCTTATGGATCCTAAGCATTTCTATAATGATCGTAAGCCTACTCCAAGGAATTTACGATTTATTACGATTTTATTGCTATCTCACGGTGAAATAATTTAAACCCTAAATACACGAGTTTCGTATGTTCCGATTACTTTTATTAATATACAAAAATTAGTGCCCTACTTCAAATATACGTGTACGAAATATCAGCTCTGTAAACCTTATAATGAAAATATTATTAATAAATAACCATCACGAAGCGCTTTCGGTGGTTAACTGACGGAATTGGAATGTATAGAAACAAGCGAACGCTCCGTACTTCAAGCCATCCTATTTCAATTGACAGCGTTGTAATGAGTACAGACGCGTACATAATACTTTGGAGTGTATTTATAAACTATTAAATAAGGTAAATAAATGTATAATCACAAGGTATGCTGAATTTAAATATGTAGGTACCTTCCTTAATATTCCTTTTATGATTCGTGTAGCTAAATGAGCTTTAACTAATAACACACAACAACAGTAAAAGTATCTTCTTTTATATATTTCTAGAGATAAAAAATCGACGCTTATAAACAGCAATACGACTTTGAAAAATAATATCCATTCTTTAAATCGAAATCATTCACCATCATCGAGATATAAAACGAATGAACACTTATAAATATTAGTATTTTCAACAATTATAAACAAACTAAACATTACTTCATTGACACAACATCAAAATATAACAATAATGTAGGTACTGACATTAAACAAAAAAATATATCTTGATATTAGAAATAATAAAAAAAACTTATGGTAGTAGCACAGTACAAACAGTGAGCGGACGAAGGGGTCTAGACAGGGGGCAAGGGTAGGAAGTCGAGTTTAACCATTACAAAGAAAATATAAAAATAAATATTACTCATTCACTTTTCTACAGAACTGTTAGCACACAGCCAATTTATTGTATACATTTAAGATGGTAGGCGGTATGTATCGGGCGGCCGCATTTTTCAACTCATTTTATTTGGTCGGTTAACCATTGAAAGTTTGTCATGGTGTTTTTTATTAATTATTTTATAATTATAAGGTTTACAGAGCTGATATTTGGTACACGTATATTTGAAGTAGGGCACTAATTTTTGTATATTAATAAAAGTAATCGGAACATACGAAACTCGTGTATTTAGGGTTTAAATTATTTCACCGCGAGATAGCAATAAAATCGTAATAAATCGTAAATTCCTTGGAGTAGGCTTACGATCATTATAGAAATGCTTAGGATCCATAAGAAATACAAGCTAGCACTAACATTTGGTTTCTAGGTTTCCCAGTTTAAGAGCTAGGAGCTGTTTTAGTTTTTTTAGGAAAAATATTATAACACCCGAACCTTTCTGATTTATTGAAATATGAAACTGTCACAAATGGGCACAAATTAACACTAATGTGTGTACGAAAAATCATGATTGTGTGCCAAACAGTTTTTGAGATACAGGAATTCGCAAAACGTTACGCCAGCAAGATTTGAAATAACTCTGAAACCTTAGGGGGCACAAATTTAAAATTTTCGGCACATTTACACGACATGGAGCACTAATTATCTGTATCATTCAAATTTTGATTAGACCAGCAGGAAAAAACCACACTGCTGCGGTAACGTTACGCCAGCAAGATCATATATTCGTGAATAACTCCAAAACGGCTATAGGCACAAATTTTAAATTTTCGGCACATTTACACGAGATGGAGCACTAATTATCTGCATCATTCAAATTTTGATTAGACCAGCAGGAAAAAACCACACTGCGGACGTAACTCACTCATTTGGATGGTAACTAAAATAACTAACCACCTTTAAGTATAAACTTAACATACTTAACAGTCTGTTTGTTCTATTAGAGAAAATAGGTATTAGTCTATAAAATTGAATGACAAGATGGAAGGTAGTGCTAAAGGACATGAAAGAGTGTCAGGTATCCGAAGACGATGTCAGGGCTAGAGCGAAGTGGAAAGGAAAGACTAGGAAGGCTGAGCCCACCACCATGTGGGATACATAGTCAGGAAGATATCATAGCTACCTACCTACTTGTTCCGAAACCGTTGTCGTAGCTAAGTATGGGCATCACTTTTCTCCTTGTTTTCTACGCGATATAGGTAATAGTGGTTTATTTTATCAAGCCACGGCCCGCTCTTTGGATAAGAAGCGCTGATGCGGTTTTTAGTTGATGTTTTGCCATGAGTCTCCTCACCGTCCTCACAGATTAGGCCTTAGGCAACATGTGACCTGCCTACATGCCTTTTCCAATGAGCAATTATTCTTTATTCTGTGCACGGGATGATACAAAAAGTGGGTAGGGAGTGTGTAAATAAAAAAATACGGCGTGTGCTATTTGTAGCAGCCGCGTGCGTGGAAACGCAGCACGCCGCGTCACAGACTCACTCTCGTCATAGATAAGACAAGGGTTTTAATTAGTTGACGCATACGCTATTATTAGGTACCCATATACCTACTTACATCTCTGCAAAAAGTTCCCGAGGTTATCAGGCTGTTGACTTCTGAGTAGGTAGGTATGCTTGAAATACTGACCTAATTATTTATGGGTAATCCACTTAAGTAATTTAAAATGGATTTATTATAATATAAAATAGGTATCTAAGAGCGCTTCTCATAGATTCGTGGAATTTGTTTCTTTTTGAGTACCCTATCTATCTATCTATCTATCTACCTACGTTCACGTTATTTTTTCTCTATAATACCTATCATGTCGGTAAGATGCTTTAGGCCTAGGCCGCACCGCGGTTATATCCGCGCTGTTAAAACTGCGTTAAATCTGTGTCCTATGGAATCATATGAACCGCAAGTGCGGTTCATATGATTCCATAGGACGCGGTTTTAACAGCGCGGATATAACCGCTGTGCGGCCTAGGCCTTATGCTCAGTCTTAACATTTCCTACTCTTTGGAAATTTAGCGGGAACTAAAATGCGTAGTTGTCTTCCACATAGGTCGGCAGCCGGCGGCGCGGCGGCGGTGGCCTGCAAAGAGAATGCGGCCTGCATGCTGTTCGTGTGCCGCCCAACCACCCAACAGATGCGCCCGATTCCGCCCAAGCGCCTAATTCTGACAAGCTCAAGCAAGGCTATGGTATTTCCATATCCCTAGGTAGGTTCCCACAGTGGTTTAAAATGCATTTTTTTGCAGATCATCACAGGCGGCGGTAACTTCCTTCCTAATGCCTACTGCACACGGAAGGGGATTAGGCATGCAAATACCGGCTGCCGCATGGTAGGTAGGTACCTGCCTACCTATAAACATGGAATGTTGATTGTAGTGAATGAGCCAGGAGGACGCGCCGGGAGCGGCAGCCAGGAGCCGGGAGGGCGGCGGCGCGGGGCCGGAGTGCGGAGTGCGCGGGCGAGCGCCCGCCGCCCGTCGCGCCGCGCCGCAGTCCGCGAGAGGAGCCGCCGTCGGCCCGTTGTCTGTCGCCGCCCGTAGCGCGTCGCACGCAACGACCGCACACGCGATCGACGCCTTTGTTTATTGTGGGACGCGCTGAAACAGCTGTACCTAGTGCCGCCGCGCCGCCGTGCTACAGTGCTCTCGTGCGTCGTCGCCGTGCTCTGTGATACTCCAGTGTTTCAGTGATTGAGTGACTCGCGAGTGTAGATGGGGCTCGTCCACCCCTAGACCGGGCGCCAGATCTCCGGGGACGCCCGGCGACCGCCACGACCATGGCGGCCACGGCTCGTCGCGAGATAGACACCGGCGAGGAGGACATCGCCGCGATCGCCAAACAGATATCCGACCATGCCGAAGCCATTTATCAGACTTGGAAGGCGCGCGGCCTCGCGCCCACGGAGATATTGTCATGCAGGCCCACGCCCGGCCTCAAACTGACAGAGAGCCTGCGAACTAAACCTAGACCGGAACCGAAACCCGAAATAAAACAAAGGCCGGAGATCAGACGAGAGCATCGCCCCGAAGCGGCGAGAGAGCCGCGGCCGGACGGTCGCCGCGAGCTGCGTCTCGAGCGGCGCGCCGAGCCGGAGGGAGAGACCATAGAGGTGACGCTGCCGCCGGACCTGGTGCCGGAGCGCAACGGCACGGGAGGCGCGGGCGCAGGCGCGAGGCGGGCCGACCCCGCCGCCATGCGGCTGGAGGTCGCGCGCGAGGAGGAGCGGCTGCTGCGGGCGCTGCGCACCGGCGGCGTGGTGGCCGAGCGCTCCGCGGAGCGACCGGACGTGGTCCCGCCGATCTCGCTCGTCGACTACGCCAAGAGCAGATACCAGGACAGGCTGGAGACGGGCGCGAGGAAGCCGGCCGCCGGCGCCAGCGGCGAGCGCCGCGCCTCGCTCGGCTCGCATGTCACCGAGGCGCGTTCCAAGTTTGAGGCGCGAGCTCGGCGCGCGTCCAGCGCGGGCGCTGTCGTCGGCGGCGAGACCGCCTCCGCATCGGGCGCGACGCCCGTGCGGCCTTTTCTCACTCGTGGATCTGTCGCCGAGCGAGTGCTGATGTTCGAACGATGCCCCAGTGAAGCTACGCTAGAGCTCGCCAAGAGGAAGTCTCCGGCGGCCACCACTTGGCGAGGACCTCACGATGTCATCAATAGAGCACAGGTGAGACAACCTCTGCATCTCATAGTTTCATAACATAGCTCCCAGATTTCTTCCCAAACGCGGCCAGGCCATAATAATGAAGGCCAGCCCACAGAACTGTACCCCTTTAATGTTATGTCCCCTTTATGCCAACCGAACGGCAAAACATTCAATTTGAGCACTGGTGGCGTCACAAAAGTAGCGGTAGCAGGGTGCGAGCCTGTAGCATGTAGCAGACGGATAGGTACAAATATGCACATGTGCACACAAACACAAGCTATACATAGGCAACTTGCGTAGATACCGCGAAGTGCTCAGTGACATCAGCGGCACCGTTCCATGAAGCCGGCTGCAAAACATGTTAACAGATCTCCGCTGCGGACGTTTATACAAACGCTGTCATAACTTATCTACGTATTTGAGGTGCAAACGAGACTGTGTAACAAGATTCTCAAATAGGTATTGCAAATGTTCGACTGCGTCCATATGAGCTAAGTCAGAAGGTCACAGCTGTCACAAGCAAATACCGCTCATTGCTACCCACTACTAATATTCGTTCTATTTGTACAGTTAAACGATTGCTTCATTAAGTAATCGCAGTTTGCGCACTGTCTGTTTTAGAAAAGATAAAAACTGTGAATGTTTTATTATGGCCACGTGTCGTCTACAACAGATAAAGGTCTGTCGATTGCTGTACTGACAAATTCAAACAGCTCGGGGAATGAGTCCAATGAACCAATCCAGTGCGGTGCTGCTCAATCATACGCAGCGTGCGCGCCCCGATTCACTATTTGTACGTATAAATGTACATTGTACCAGCTCGACTCGTTGCATTTTTGTCAAACTGCCAATTTGTTAGCCGTTGAACATAGCCTCTTATACGCGGCACCACACTACGTCCTATACCTATCAGATACGCCCATTCTCTGATACAGTTTTAGTATTCTCGACGCGATGGGATAAAATATTCGCGTCACTATTCCATAAAGTTCAGCTTATACCATTTACTTTTAATCCTTGACTTTGTTTCATTTGAGGACATAAAACGATTGCGGTTTTCCTAAGAAACTACATCTATACTGGTTGTTTTTACTGCTGCCACGGCTGCTGCTTACGAAACAACAACGAGTAATGGTGATTTTATAGAAGTAGATACTACAGGTGCCATTATTCATCACATGGAGATTTACGTTTGTGGTGTATTAATGATTTATTAATTATTTTCCTCATTTTATTGTCCTTGTTTAAAACTAGTTACTTACTTTCCTACTTTTGATTCCAAAGTTTAAAAATAAGATGCAGCGTATACACTTGCAATATTTAATTTTTTCCGAGTAGTCAATCCAAAATTAGACCAAAATAGAAATGCAGCAGATACCCTATGTGGCATGCGGTGTTTATTATTCGTGACGTGTAATTTAAACATGCGTTTTCGTACAACCGTTATATTTACGCACGTGGAATCACAAACAACGATAAGCAGGATACGCATCGAGGTATTCGTGTCACGGAGGATGTGCACTGTTTGCTACATATTTGTCGCTACAAACTCTAAATTCGGAACATCTTCCTTTCTTACCGGCTATGGACATTTTGAGCCGACGTCTTCTCTGATTCGTGTATTTCCAAACGGAAAGAGATTGTTCACCTCGTCAAACGTATCTACTACGGCCGAAGAAAAAATAGTGTTCCAAATATAACCCGTAGGAACGGCGGGAATGGCTTGGCTGACGCCCAGCGGCACCCGATTGGAGCCGACCGACATCCGAATGCATACGAGTGACGCCGAGGAAATAGAAATGGAAAACCTTGATAGATCGCTCGTATTGCCCCGAAATTGCTTGCGCCTCGTATCTGGGTTACGACAATTACGTGTACAAAAACACAGGAAACCAAAACTGCAGTATCACATTAATCGGTAGGAAGTGTCCGACAAATCGAACGGAAGTGATTGTCCATTACTTACCGCAGTTGCGTATGACACAGGTGTCGTGCGAGACACCGTTCGAGCAACCGCAATTGGGACGATGTTATGAAACAAGTAGCGAGAACGAGAATTGTGCCTTGCAAATGCCATGAATCCAGTACATGGCGCTTTATCTCCCACGTGTCGAGCCCAACGCGTTCAGAGGAACGCGCCGATAAATTGCCAAGCCCTGACATTTCGTTTGAAGATTTCTGAAAATGCCAGTAGATTATCTTGTCACGTTAAGATAAATAAAAACATGAGAGGTAAAAACCCAGAAACTGGAATTAACTGAACCTGCGCTCGTCCTATTAGTAAACACCTGCTTCGCTAATTATCGTTCATCCATATCATTAGCGTTCATTGAAGCTTTGCCAAAGTTTCCATGCTTTGCGTCCATTCTGGGAAGTCAATGTCTCTTTTGTTGTTCACGCACACACGGTTTCCGCATTCATTCGGCTTTCGAATTACAGCTTGATAGACTTTCCTTTATCGCCGATCAGTAGAAACAATTCTAAATCTTAACTGATAGCGTTAGTAATCAAAGTTGATTCTTAGTTAGGCTAGGGTAGCTAAGGACTCAAGGTCGATAAGGCGGTCGCATGTTCTCACGCGAGCCTGGGTTTAGCGGAAATAGTAATGGAGTGTGGTGTTGTTGCTCAACAAATTCTGCCTAACATTGTTAATGGTGTGATGACCTTGGTAGACCTGGGGATAAAGATTCCGTTACTAGTCTTATTTAGGGAAAACAGCCAAAGGCTATGATGATAATTGTATCGAAAGGGTTAAGAGTTAGGGAATCAAGGGTGGTTGAATAAAAAGATGACCAAATTCTAGCACATGAAACGGAATATAAAAATTTCAATGTAACGTAAATGGATAAGTTGCGTCTTGCACAGTCCATATGCATGCACGAGTTGATATCTGACGTTACTCTCCGTAATATTACTCTGTAACATGAGGCAATTCTTTACCTGACACTACTTGATATGAGAAATTAAAAGAGAAAGCGTTTTGTCTTAATGTGAGATTAGCATCTTCATGCGAGGGTTTACCGCCTGCGCCTCATAGTAAACTCACACGTTACGTATGTTACGTACAACATTACCATAATGTTGATAGTTATCTGTGTTACTATAACGTGGAGACTACAATTTTGTAACCTTTTCGTATGCAATGCTAGCGATTATTTACTTAGTAAGTCTATTATTTATTTGACTCGGTAAAATATATTCTAGTTTTCATTCAAGACCAGTGACGTAATGAGTTTTCTAAAATAAAAAATGCAAAAGACGTTCGCTAATGTTGAAATCATGTACTTATGTAGATTGCAAACCATTACTTTGTATCGATAATGACTTCAATAAAAGTGTTTGGAAAGCAATGACACAATATTTTGTTCTTCAAGTTGGTTGCTAATTTACGTAACTGGCAAAGTTTTGGAGCCACTCGGTTGCCGTCGTCGTCGGTATCGTAAAATCAACCTTACAACTTGACCGACTAGCTGTAAGTGCTGAAGTTTCTTTGTCATTATGTAGAGGTTTAGAGCCTGAACTGCCCGGAGTCATGGCACCTTTGTTAACTTCGTGTTTGAGCTCTGGCTGATGTATTTAATGTGCATGCAAGGAAACTTTACAGCTGAAACTGTGGGTAAATAGGTTTTCTGTGGACTCTGTAAGTACTGAAATTTTAATCTTCTAGTATTTGTTTCTTCGTCTGACATTGTTTGGATTTAAATTCTGGTAAAAGATAGCTTTCAACAAAACGTAGATCTTGACTCTCTATCTAAGCATATCTTGGAACTAACAGACAGTACTTAGATTATCTTGCGAAAAAATCTTATCCTTCTAGTTCCCTTGTGACTATGCTTTTAGAAAATAAACAAATGACGACTATAATTTATTCAAGTCGTTTGGAATATTGGAACTCTTTGTTTGGTGTTTTCAACTGTCTTCGCCGTGTGGGGTGACATGAATTATGGTATAGCATTTTAAACAGCACTTATTGATAAGCTCGATAACATTTCAACCTGTTAGCGATTAGATATACTGGATATACACCTCGATCACTTATCTTTAACCTACATTCTAGTACAATACACTATTTACTTACGTTTTTACTAATACGTTATGAGTCAACGACCCATAGTATCATTTAGAACAATTTTTTCTTTGATCTGATATTATACCAGAAATAAGAGGTTCCGATCTTTGTTTGTGAAGCATACAATAGTTAGACCTTCCGCCAAATCCCGAGATAAAACTGATACACATTTAGGATCAAATCTCCTTCTTAGCTAATAAATGAAACATTTAATGATCCTTCCTTATAACTAATCCGGAATTAAGGAATATTGATTTACTAGGTACTCAAGCCGGACCACTAAGTTTGGCACCGGTAATGCAATAACTACTATGGGTCCGATTAGTCAAGACAGCGCGTGCGTTTAGCGACACTTGTCAAACACGCGATTAGCGATTGGTCGCGGTATTTACGCGCTGTCAAAATAAATTGAGCGATGTTGAGCCGAACGCTTTCACTTTCACACGTCCATGGCGCGAATTGCGTAAGATAAACTCCCACTAGTGGCGTAGGTACGTAGTTCCTCGACTATGCTACAATTAGATCTCTTCCTGTAACCTTTTATTAAGTGTCGTTTATATTCTTACCTGATTTGTTTTATAATCATTATCGCCATAGATATTGACATGCATTTGTGTGCATGAACATGTCTGTATGTCCCGAGTATATTAACTATGTATTTACAAAACAAAAAGTAGTATATGTAGTAATATCAGTTATCTGGTTTCCATAGTACAAGCTCTGCTTAGTTTGGGATCAGGCAGAGTTGGGCAAAATTTAATTGTAATTAATTAATTGCTAATTGCATGTGGTGTCACAATTAATAATTAATTGTTAATTATGACATCGTTAATTATGATGTCATAATTAACAATTAATTGTTAATTGTGACACCACATGCAATTAGCAATTAATTAATCGCAATAAAATTTTGCCCAACTCTGGGATCAGGTAGCCGTGTGTAAAAGAATGTCCCAGGATATTATTATTATTTACAAAAGCACCAAATTCAAAACAATTTTTTAATTTTAAAATGATGATAATGATGATGATGTAAAAAAACATAGATACCTAATTAATGCATGTGGATTAAAAGTCTAATGCAAATCTAATTTCGATATCATTAATACTTACCAGAATATTCAAAGCCGTAACGTACAATTTATACCACTGCTGGAGCCTCAGAATGATGTTTGAACAAGTGATTTGATGTTATTAGTCGGTGCTAATAGCGCCTCTAAACAGCTATTCGAGACGGCGCAGTTATTCTATGTTTTGCGACCAGCCTCACTGAAGGTCATCCAAATAAATCAACTCGAAGCATGACAAACTTATCTGTTCCGGTGGCGAAAACTAGAACTAACGCTATTGATATAAATATGACATTTCATATGACGGTTTTGCATCGAAAGTAGCGCCGGTGTCACCCGAATAATTAAAATTGCAGAAATACGGCATGTTTTCGCAAAAATATTTGAATTATCATATTCTGAATTGTGATTTATGGTAATCGTCAGGAGATGTCTGAGAATCCGTCGTTAGCAGATGAAGATCGTATTGTTTTATGATTGTGTATTGCTTTGTTTGGCTAAGTTATCGACTCGCATTGTTTGGTTCATATAAAAACTAATTTAAACCTTGGAAACCACAATCTCTGTGGATGTGGATAATAATCGGAGTTTATTTAATGAGTATATTTACCAATTTACACCCAAATATATAGATTTCTTTTGCCAGTTTACAATGGTTTTCAAAGCACTTCTATAGGGACAAAGGTTATTTGTAATGCCAGTGCAAGTCCATTATAACTTTCTATAAATTATGGGGTTAATTTTTAACATCAAAGTAAGTTAAGTTATTTTTTTTCGAAATATTTAACAAGAAGGGAAATACCTTTATGACTTCTTCCCTACCAGTGTTTTACAAAATCATAATAATTTACAACGCTCTGTTAAAACATATTTAGTTGCGTTGGCGCTGACGTCCGGAGTCTATTCAAGTCGAAAAGTCGGCATTCGGACATGCAAACCGCAGAAGGGGTGATTGGTGGCACGCTATCTTCCGACAGAAACTTTACTGCGATACGATCATTTTAAGATGGTCATTAAGTATCGTACTGCCCAAACATAACATCTCAATTTCATAGTAGTGTGGCTATCGCGACTTAGACAAGCCAAATGACTAGTTAATAAAATAGAAAATAAAATTTTAATTAAAGCTTAATTGAGCGACTATTTGATTACAGAGTTTAGAAACTGTATTTGAATTGCAAATTCACCAATATCTATCATATAAATGTTACATCTCGTTAGCACTTTTGGGCTTGATGGAAATAAACCCAGTACCTACCATGATTAGTCAAATACCCAAACATAGATCTAGTCAAATAGGTTATTATCACATCCCGCATTTCTGAGATAATCTTATAAGTGTTCAAGATAGTACCTATGGAAACCGCCAACCCGCTCTGGATTAGGGTCGTCGTCCTGAATCCCCTCATCTAGAGGGGAGGCCGAGTATTTATACAATTTTACAGGTAGGTGTGAAAAACTCTCATTGCTTCCATTTATCAAATGGCTCAAGTGTTGACGAAACCTGTGACATTTAATTTTTCACGCCAAAAAATAATTGTATTTGGTTTGCGTCAGTTTTCATAAAGTGACGCAAATGTTATCAGCTAATATTAGTTATGTCAACATTCATCAACCGGTTATATCATAGGGTTATATGCATGAACGTAATAAAATTTGTTTAGTTTATGATGGTTCACTTTAGTACCTACTTATGCTGCGTTCCATTCACCGTAATTTTTGTTTTTTTCGTCCACAAAAACTGTTAAAAACGATAATAATGATCACTTTCAGTACAAGTTGCTGCGAGTGGAACGAGATATGTGAACGAAAATAACGAAATTAACAAAATTAACAGTGAATGGAACGCACCATTAAAGGAGGAGCAACTGGATTTGCGTCAATAATAAGCTTTTTAATAATCCTACCAGTGTTACGGAAAACTTTCTGCCTAGCGTAATTATAAAAGACTGTAAGTGAAATTTAACACAAATTAACAATTTAAAAAGTTATAATCGGTCTACAACGGCATAACAAAGCACTCTTTTTTTACAGAAAATCGATGTAAAGCTATTGCAAATGGATAAAAATTTATATACATTTGGGGGATAATGCGTTATCTTTTTTGCCCACAAGAATATATCGCCGACAGCATTACTTACCTAAGAAAGTGCGATTCGCAACAGTGTAATCCATTTTTATTCCGTGTAAGCAATAAATGCAAAGTCGCTTCGATCGATACGTTTGGAATAAAATAATGGAGTTACTACGTCGTATTCAATAAATACAGCTGTCCAAACATCTCCCGAGCTGAATCGCGGACCGAGACGAAGGTCTCATCCGCCCCGAGCTTCTTTATCAGCAAGAAAAAATGTCAGAACACGATAAATAGCCGGCCAAATTGCTTTTGCAATGAACGAAATTAAAATCTCTTGGAGGTCTTCTTACTAGGTAGTTTCAAGTAATGATACGCATTGAAGCTTGTCGAATTACGAGTGCGATAACAGATGTGTGAATTTTGCTGCTGACAAGTGGCTGACGTCTACAAGCGTTCGTTCAAATCGCTACGCTTCATGTACGGAAATGACATAAGTCACGTGATCTACATAGCAACTTGTTGTTGATCTACATAGCGACGTTTGATATTTCTATACATTGTGAAGTCTATTCTATTCGATTAGTGTTCATGCCACTTGTCTAGCCCTTCTGGTGCGCTTAGCACAAGTCTGGTGATTGCAATGTTAGGATGTCCCATATCTTCTACTGAAGTAAATCAATCAGACTGAGTACTACGGAGTTTGTGAATCGAAACATTTGAAGTACTGACGCTGGCCTAAATTATTTTTAACTGACTAAATTTAATTATGTAGAACAAATTAATTATCACACTAGGGCGAGCTAAATACGAGGCGCACTCCTATTTCCTTAAGATTTTCCATGTTACGAAGAAGGATAGTTATTTTAATTATTATCATGGTGGCTAGTGGATAGTCTAATATAGTCATTCATGGGTACTTAACCACAACCTCTAAGTAGTCACTTATCTTTATGAGTACCAGCTATGTAAAGTGCATGAACGCGGAGTGGAATTCTTATTCTTCTTGAATGTACATCAAAATAAGTGGATTATAAGTTTGTAACAACTTTCCAGCATCTCTCTAACATCGTTTTTAACGGCCTCATGTCTTTCTGTCTAACGTTTTTACGAGTCTAGCTAGACGAATGTAATAATTTGTTTGGTAATCCAATAATATATTGGTCTGTTTTGATATAGAACAGGAGCAAGTTTTAAGTAAATACCATTAAGTATGACCTTTAACTTTTCACTTATATTAATGAAAAAGCTGAAGTTTACGTAATGTGATGTTATTTTAGTCGCCATAAGCTTAAGGGTTAGACTATGCTTAAAGAGATTGAAAATTTATTATATTTTGCACTGATATTTCTTTGCTCGAAAATATGTCGTTCGGTACAAACAGTTAATGTTTCTTACAAGTGACCTCTGACTTTTGTCAACCTTATGACCTCAACGAATTCTCTTACAAGTTAAATCTCTTATAGAAATAGAACTTTAGTGACAAACATAAGCAGAAGCAAAATCTATGCTAGGACTGGGGGGTTACTCCGAAATACGTCGCTGACGGATCGTCCGAAGTACGGATCCGATTTACGATCAAAACAATGTCAAATCGTAGAGAAAAACGAAAGAAGAAATGTCAAATCACGACAATCCGTCAGCCGAAACGTTAGGTTCGTATTTCGGAGTAGGCCAGCAGTACCGCACTGCATTAACTGCATCGATGCAGCACCATGATGCCATGAACCAAATGTTGTTGTTTGTATAAAATAGGCCCCACTACTGCAATTTCATACAATCGCGCGGTTCCGTGCTGCGCCGCGCAGTGCCGCTGCCGCGCAGTGCGGTTATTCTGCTGTTTTATTAAAAAACAACAAACAGATTACAATCTACATTATTCTACATCAACAAAACACCGACAATGGGCATTCCTTACGTACGTACGTCCATTCATGCAACGAAATTATGAATGCTGTAGGTATGTAGTACATCGCTTTCCATGTATGTATCGCTGCGTATGTGGAGCGTGCGAAAATAAAACGATATGCGATACCAAGTTAACCCCACGTTATGAACACTTTCGCTTGTGTACTTTATGCCCAAATAAGTAAAGGTGTATTTGCTATGCAAAGGTGGCAAGTAGTGGCGTTATTGCATTATCGTATACCGTTGTCATCGTCCAAGTATGCCGCTAGAACAATGCAGGACAACGGGAAATTACCGACGTGTTTGTACACAAAAGCGTGTTTTGGGCAACGTGTTGGGCCGTTGGTAACACGTAAAACCGATTGACACAATTCATTGTGACAGGCTTTCTGTACCGACATTGCAAGTAATTTTGTTGGAACTTTTATTAATATTTTTTTCAACATCGTAGGTAGCTAACAACTTTGGTCAATCCGATAACACAGGAAATTGGCCGACTTATCAACTAAGCAGGAACTTGAAAAATTCCTGTGTCACAATTAATTCGTTTAGTCCAACGATTTCAATTCTATAAAAGTCTCTTGAAGTTGCTTTTAGGGCCACCGCAGACTTTCTACTTTTAGCATCGGCGACCGGCGATTTTGCAACTGTATCGATGCTGCGTTGCGTTTCTTCGAGCGCGAACGAGCGAGTCGTAGCATCAAAATCGCTGATCGCCGATGCTAAAAGTAGCAAGTCTGCGGTGGCCCTTAGGTACAGTGGTCGTAGGCGCGGTCTGTCAATCAGACCCTGGTTTCGATTTTTTAAATGCTAAAGTACTAGTCTATCTATCTATGAGCTAGGGGCTAACTCAGGCCCTTGAGACCTTTTAACATCTATGTGATGTACAAATAATCTCTCTCCTCTGCCTACCGCTTCAGCGTAGACACGCGTAATCGTATCTTGGCTCTACTGGAGTTGATATCGAGAATAAACAGACCGGACGTGTAACATTTGGAAGTAGGTACTAAAGAAAGTTAATAAACCATTCGATAGACGTGTTCGCTAAATATTCCGGTCTTATTAACTGTTGATAGAATTATGATCTTTTGCTAAATTTCAATTAAGAGTTGGACTGGATTTATCGCAATCGCTTAGTTTATAAACGACATCGACCGATTGAAGAGATTATATTTTCACTGTTGACCGATAATACCTACTTGTGATTATTGAAACTTAAACTGTCTATCTATGTATCAATCCCCATAGTTATGAGGTTCATTCAACTTAATTAATTCTTAGTATGGTTTTATTTTATTAGGAGACAGGATTATTTTTGCTCAAAGATTATACTTATCTCCACATAGATTATTTTTATAACAAAAATATTTTGCTTCAGTAATATTTTGGCATAAGTCCACCTACTGCCACTTGTTAGGTACACTTTTGTCATTTGAAAAAAAAAAATGTCTCTCAGTGTAGCTTATTATTTATGTATTTTACCTGCAAAGGGGCCATCCATAAATTACGTCACGCGTAAAGGGGGGGAGGGGGTCGACGAAATGTGACATTGTGTGACAAGGGCGTGGGAGGGGTCCTAAGTTTTGTGACGTCACATTTAAAAATCTAATTTAGCTAAGTATTAAAACCGAAATTTCAGTTGTTAATGAATTTTTTTGAAAATTTCTGTTATTTTTAAATAATATGTGACGTCACACAGGGAGGGGGGAGTCTCGCAAATGTAACCAGCTGTGACAAGGGGGAAGGGGTCTAAAAAACATGAAATTCGTGTGACGTAATGTATGGATGGCCCCAAACTATCCGTCCAATATTAATTTTACCTAAACTTATAATCAAAGCCTATGCGCGTATCCGCAACGATTACCTCCAATTTCATGCTTCAACTACCAGGCTATCAGCAACAGGTACAATTACTTGTAACTAGCATTATATCCCATACTCACCAATTAAGTATAGACAATTAATTGCTATTGGCTTTCCTCGGCACTTGTTGAAAGTTTGTTCAGATGCATGCACGGTAACGAAGCAAACTTATGTTTTCACTCTTGTTCATGCGTTATGTTATGCGTATTTGCATAAATAATTATGTCTAAGTCAGTAGTTTAAGTACAACTAGTTAAAACAATAGAAATACAAGGTTACGTGTGTTTGTCCGTGGTTATATGTTTTGTTTTGAGAAGGAATATGGCATTGAGAGTTTGCATTGTGCCTTTATATTCGCAAACCAGTAATTACTGCGGAAAGGTCAAAAGCTGTCCCTGTGATCCTTATTTATCTACTGGATTAGGCTTTCCATAAATTATAATAAACAAAAATGTAAAATAAGTTTATCTATTCCATATTTTTACACGACTGCCCAAAAAAAGGAGTGTATATGTGTTTAGGGTTCATGTATGTATGTATGTATGTGAGATTCTTTATTCCACCATAACTTTTAAATGCCTGAACGGATTTCGATGTATAGGGTATCGTTAGAATCCTTACATCATTCCGGGTAACACGGGGTATATTATTTTTGAAAAAAAAAACAATATTGCGGCATTATGGATCAACTTTAAAATGTAAAAAAAAATTTTTTCTTCCATTATTGCAATATGGGTATCAAATTGAAGGCCTTGATGAGCACATTCCAAAACTAGAATTTATAGGCATCATTTAACATAGGTAGGGTGTACATGCAAAACAAACATATTATCATTTTTGGCTGCTGTCACTAAAATGAATAAAATAAAAATAATTAATTTAAAAAATTCAAAACACGACTGCCCTGCCAAAAAACGACTTAAAAAGTATAAAACAAGTGCAGTGTCATTGCAGTCGGGGGCCCTCTTATTTAAAATATGTTCCACAAAACGGTCCCCCGACTGCAATGTCACTGCACTTGTTTTATACTTTTTAAGTCGTTTTTTGGCAGGGCAGTCGTGTTTTTAATTTTTTAAAGTCCCTAAATACCTGCCTACTTACCTGCCTAGTTGGTTTACACGCATTTTATCATCGATTTTATGTCTTTGACTTCATGTATTGCCACTTATTAAAAAATATCTCATACAAACCAATAATTTTACTACTGGAATTATTACTTACCTACCTTTTATTTGCGAATATAACATGACCAAGTACAATCGAGTGTTCATTAAACAGGTTAACATATTTATTCAGGTAATGAAAGCCGTTTTGTTTTTAGCATGGTAATGAACCCACGCACTCGCGGTGCGGTGCTTGTGACCCAACAACTGAGCCAAGGTGACCGGGGGACAATAAAAAATTGAAACGGGAAAATAAATGTTTCAAAATTTACAGAACATTAAATGGCACTTAAATTCGCGTACTCTGATGCAAACATATAAACAAATAGGGAAAACACAGCTAATTATCCTCTCAACGTCATTAGCTACGTCCAGAAGTGTCACATGCCGCGCGAGGAAAATTTTCCTCGCGGTGTTTGACTTGCCTCACGTGAGGCAAATGCGCGCCCTGCCTCACCTGAGCACTCATATTTGCGTCGCCTAGTTTGACAGTCGTGAGACAGAACGATGTCAAACGTGTCAAACTGATTGATCGGGTATACCTTTCCCTGTCTAGAGTGTCAGTTGCCTCGCCATTTGCCTCGCGCGGCATGCGACTGAGGCAAACGTCGTGCTTCGCGAGGCATGTGGGTGAGCAGCCTCGCGCGGCATGTGACACTTCTGGACGTAGCTATTGACATAACCCCTACAATGACCCAGTGATTATTTTATACGAGTTTTAAGATGAGGTACGGCAAGGACTAATTATAACTAACTAAATTATAACAAACACGACAATTTCAACAGTTTTAGCACAGAATAGATAAAAGTACCACGTCCTTGGGGAAAGAGAGAATTAAAGCTAAATAGATCGTATGCTTGTTGGCCATAGTCCCTTTCGTCGTTCGTTCTAATGTTAATACGCAATGGATATCACGAATTTAGATTTCTCGTTCCAAACTATAGGTATCGTACCTATTCCAATATGATGAAAGGAAATCTGTTTCGCATTCAATCCCGTAAGAGGTTTAGCGGAGTTCTTTTGATATAACCAGTTGAGATGGATTTCGCTGAAAGGTCTTTGAAAGTTATGCAATAAACGGACGCCCCAAAACTTCTTCGACTGAAATATTGTGATGGTATCAAGCAAACAAGATGAGCTTTTCTTTTGGTTTGGAACGAGATAAGAATAATTCGAGTTTAGTTTATAGAATCGCATATATCTCACCTGTCAGTGGTGGTACTACTGAGCTTATATTACCCACTTTGTTAAGCAAATTTCAAGGCTTTGGCGATCGACTGATAGCGAGATTACAATCATGAATAGGCGCTTGACAAAGCGAATAGGTTATTCTAAGTAGTAGCGGCCATACACTATTATTCTCCTAGCTTTTAGGTTGCTAAAACTGCTTGATAGCTGGCGATCAGGGATGAAAACGCCAAGCAAAGAGATTGCATATAAATAATCTCTTTACGTAACAGGTAAGACAATAAAACCACTTTTCATGCTTTGAAGGCATTCTGCAAAGCGTTTGAAACCGAAAATGGAAACCCAAAAATGGATGTTGCTCTACCAGCATTTTAGTATAAGGAAAGATCGTTTCAAGGAACATTATTATAATCTTTCTATATCCAATACTTGTCCAAGAAGCTCACATGTCAAACTCCATATCGAATGGTTAAGTGGCGAGAGTGGGCGACCGTACGGGCGAGGCTACTCAATCGAGCGTGGATCCCACGCGACGGGGGCTATCCGCTGCCCATTGATGCGGACAGAATCTGAGTGGATGATGTTATGATGCTTATATAAGTACCATGAGGTCTATATAAGACTTTGAATACCTACAAGAGTTCTGATTACCTACAATGTAAGAAAGGAATGTAACTTAACGCAGCATTCTTGCTACCATTTACGCTGCGAAACAAATTAGTATAAAACAATATCGCTATACACGTCTGTCTGTTTGTTGCCTTAGTTCTTCTATAATATGCAACGGATTTGGATAATTCAATTTATAAATAGTAGAAAACCGCGCGAATTTGGGCAAGGTCGCTAGTATAATATAGAATGTCCTTAGGATACAAACTCTCGAGACAAACAAACTTTACAACTGTTTGCTGTTTAAAAGTGACCTGGCAACGTAATGAAAATCTTTCATGCATTCAAATATAAATTTTGCAGCTTACCTTGTCCCTTTTTGAGGACGGAATAACTACACAAGTTGTAGCTAACATAATACCTACTGGGCGCCATATTTGCGTGTTTTGGTACTAAATGGTACTTCGACCGTGAAGCCCACGCACAGAGGACATCAGCGCTCATTCATGCGGTCCACATAGACATTATTTTCCTGTTAAACGTTCTACGTTATGTTCTTATATGGGACATTGATTGCGGCATTTGTTTTATTTACTTAAGAACAAAGACATTACCAAGAAAGAGGGAGACATGTGACTACCTACTAAACGGAGTCTATGGCCTTACCCCCAAATTCATAGAAAGTTATGAATTACAAATCACATTTGTTCCTAAAAATGCTTTTCAAAACCATTGTAAACTGCCTAAAATCTCTATGAGTTTGGGGGTCTTTGTGGAAAATAATGTTGAAAATATGTCAGTATTGCCAATATAGTTAATCTTCTGCTGAATATGCGAATTGCGAGTGCGATAAGCACAAGTGAGCACAATTCTATTGATTGCAATGTTTGGAGGTACCATATCTATAAATAAATATAACGTCACGACTTTTATCCCCATTCGGGGGGTAGTCAGAGGCTTGAGTGGCCATACACCACCACATTGTGGAGGTATTAAGCCAACTCAAAGCCCACGTTTCACCAGATAGTCAGAACCCAACGTGACAGGTGGTGAACCTTGTCGCCGTGTATACAGGAACTGACTATTACCTAATCCCGAGGGATAGGTAGGTTTCCTCACGATGTTTTCCCTCACCGTTAGCGAACTGTAAATTATGCACATAGATGAAAATTCATCCATTGGTGCATGCCCCACCGGGGATCGAACCTGGGACCTTCTGATTGAGCCCAACGTGTTCGCCCCTAGGCTACAGTCGCTTACCATATCTGCTAAAATAATACATCAATGCTTGAGAATAATTTTCTTTTTCTGCTTATTTTATGTTTGTTTTGGCCACGCTATTTCGTCCCACCATTTATTAATAAACATAACACTGATTGCTAACTGGTTTCTAGAATTTTATGGTTTATGTTTTCAATCTATTCTTTTAACAGACAAGTTTAGACAACGCTTATGATGAATAAGGCCATTGAAATAGTTTACCGATATTGCAAGTTTCAAAGCTTGTTTATATTCGAGTGCGAGGCTCGATGCGTCAGACGCACTGAAATACAACACCGACTCATGATGCGTACCAATTATTCATCTCAATATGAAACATGCAGTTGCTTAATGTAATTAAATGTCATTTAGGGCAAGAATTAATCATGCATAATTCTATGTATTGTTATTTAAATTGTCGTGGTCTGTTAAATTGAGGAGTATCACAAAGATATTACCCAGAAAGAGGAAGACACGTAACCGTCCAAAATTGTTTGTCATACTAAAGGGAGTCCATAGACATACTACGACTCAGGTACTCGCGGAAAATAATGTTGAAAACATGTCGGTATTGCCAATACGGCTCATCTTCTGGTGAATAATGTCTTCTTAGGTCTCATTGCAAGTGCGATAACAGATGTGTGAACTTCGCTGCATGTAGTCGTGCGCTGCGCACTAATTCGCATGAACTTATTATAAATTCCTTAAAAATTTTTGGTTGCGTTTGCGATGTCAGAAGATGTCAGAATAATACATCAATAGATGCGTCCAAATGACGCGTATGCCTCACCCGAGCACTCATATTATGACATTTTGTTTATACGTTTCAACGTCAAAACTGAGTGCTCGCGCGAGGCATGCGCCTGATGAAGACGCCGCCAATAGATGTAATATGGCGCGCATGCCTCACCCGAGCACTCATATTATGACATTACGTCTATGCGTTCCGACGTCAAAAGTGAGTGCTCGCGCGAGGCATGCGCCTGATGAAGACGCCGCTCAACTTGGTGAGAAAAATAGTATCTGATTATTTTACATTCAATACCACATTTAAGTACACACGATAAATCTCACATCATTATTCTACATTGCGTGGACGGCACGGGTGACCGTGTTTGAGAGCCTTTTTTGCAGTGGAGAACTACCGTCATAAAATACTCCCGCGTGACGGCTGCGATTTGACGTCAGCGATTGGTCCAGATATTTATTTAAAGAATAAGTAATTTTGAAATGTTATCATCGGTTCGATGTTGACTCCACAAAATTTGTTTTAAATCTGCCCATGGCAGAGACCTTGCGAGTTGCGACACAAGTAAGATAAGAATTTCGCAATGGCATCCAAGGGTTGAGTAATATTTTACTATGAAATAAACATCATAAGCAGGCATATAATCAATTTTAAACCAAGTTAGACGAGTTCCATTGGTTTATAAAAAGTGATTGATTGTTTTGCGTTTAATTCCAAAACTGTCATCTGTTAGGAAGCATTCACCCTATTCATCAGAGAGAACTCAAGGCCAGAACAATGGAAACTGAACAGGCTCCTTGAGAAACAACAACAACAGTTACGAAACAACATTCATTTACGAAAATGACACTTAACTTACTTAAAAGGAAGTTAATAAAACATAAAATAAAATTAAAGCAATTTCTATTGCTATACTTATTTTTTAAATTAATTAAATGTTTTTTTTTTCAATCTGGTCGAAAATGTAATTTAAAACAATTCGCAAGTTTTTTACCAGAATATACCAATTGAAATTTTAAAGTTATTATTGTATGTATGAACGATACATTTTTAACATAACGTATATTTTAAAGATATTATTATACGTTTTCGTAGACTCGTAATTGGTCTTGAGGTGTGAATACACAGCTGGGTGAATGCGCCATTATACATTATGTTAATTATAAATGAATTAATTAAAGCGTACTCCCAGATAACTGCCTTGTTTGTTTCAAATGCGGAATTTCCATAATAGGTATGCTTGGGAGTTTTGTTATGTGACTTTTAATCACCTTGGTCTTATCATACCCTGAGGTTAAATATCTATAACAGTTTAAAAACAATGTGATAATATGAGCTATGTACAAGGTACTTAGATGACCTACGAGTATTCTTAGAATTCTTAGGGTCGCTAGGCTTAAATTATGCACGTTATGTTTAGTACCACCGCTAGATGAAAATCACCCTGTATATGTAGTTATAGTAGGTATTAATCGTGTTTTATTGTATTCGTTTAAATTAAAAATATTAATGTAAGATACGTATTTTATTAACGTTTACATTAAATGACTTAAAACACCACAAAAACAGCAGCATTTTTATAGGTCGCAGTCGGATAAAACCCCGTTAAAAGCTGCACTTTATAGGTAGCTAACGCACTTTTTGGGAAACTACCGGTAGCTAACGGGGTTTTTACAACTATAGTCAGACGTGATACGCCCCTTTTTGTAGAAAAATATTCTATACTAATATTCTATATCTTCCAGATTAGGATAATCCGCATATAAGTTGTTACCGCTCTCTACATCACGACAGAATACTCTAGGAAGTTTCAAACAAAGACATTGATCGACGTGTTATCTAAAGAATACCTGACTGCCTACTCGCTGCCTACGTAGCAAGCCATATTCGGCACAGTAGCTGCATCCACTTGAAACCAGCCGAGAGCAAACAATGTTCACCTGCTCTGACCTACAGATTGCGAAATATGCAGGCGCGGGCAAGTTGGGTAGAATGCGGGACTGGAGTTATTTTGGTCTTGCTCATAGTGGTTTCGAAGTTTAGAAACAATTTATAAGTTAAAGTCCGATTACCTGTAGTAGATAGATAGATAATTCTTTATTAATCCACCACTAGGAAAAAAACAAACATTCATAAATTATGACATAAATTACACAGAAAGTGGAAAATGGGCGGCCTTATCACTAATAGTGATCTCTACCAGGCAACCTTACATACATAATATTAAAGTCTTTTGCTCTTGGTGCTTTTGCACAAGATTATGGTAGAACGAGAACGACAACACAATCGTTGTGGAATGATCTCCCTTCTAAAGTATTTCCTTTGCACTACAACATGGGGTTCTTCAAGGGCATGTTTACATGTCCCCAAAAATTCGGCGCCGTGTCTGCTCAATAATTCGGATCAATCGGACTGCACGCCGACTGCGTGGACTGCACGTTGACTAGAATTGGACTGCATGCCGACTGCAAGCAGACTGAGATTCATAGATTGCGAATTGAGAGCCTAAACTAATCTGTCATTATGATAAATGCCAATTCCAAATTGAACTTCTATTTAATAAAGGTAGTTTTGCAAGCGGCCTCGTGCCCACGCCTCGCCCCCGCCGCTCGCTTGCATCACGCCTCGCCGGCATTCGAGCCAAGCCTAAACACTACCAGTATCAGGTACAAAGGTCAGAGATATGAACTGAGTCAGGAAGTGACAATTTAATCTGTAATTAAGGAACTCGGGGGAAAGATTAAGATGGCACTGTAATTCTTATTGGATTGTTAAAGATCAAATATTTTTTTCCGCCAACTAAAGATGGCGTTTTAAAAGATGTTCAATGGAAAAACTGACAAAACGCCATATTTATTTGGTGGATAAAAGTTATCTGACCAGTCTGAAACAGGCCCTTATTATGTTTTGTTATTGGCGACGATCCATAAGTTTGTAGGTACTTGCTACATTAGGGATAACGACATGCTTAAGAAGGAAGGAAAGAAGAAATAAAGGAAGGAAATTATTATGATTTATTAATTATTATGTACCGATCCATTAGCACTTTCACTTTCCTTTTAATATCTTCTTTAAACAGTACTTACAATACAAAGATCTAAATTATTTTATAAAACTTATTTCCGCATCGAAAAATATTTGGACTTTTCAAATGTATTGAACGACGCCATAATTTAACGGTAATCACCGCAATATTTTACATTTTATTTATTTTCCAATTAACACGCTGCGGTCGAACAAATAGCTCCAACAAAGTAATTTACTGATAAGAGCTTGTGCCCAAAAAGTTGAATTGTTTAAGAACTTCAAGTAGACAGTTAATTAAACTTTTAAAACGAGTTTTGGATTAAAACTTCGGTTGAGAAGATTTAAAAGTGAAGTGATGTTTATGAGTCGTAGCATGGTTGAAGAAACAGGCCTAATGGGTTCGTCACAATGTCTGGCAGTCAGCTGATTGGAGGCGATCGCTTCGGTTGTCGAGGAGCTTACTGGAGCTTTGGTCGGTCTAGGGAACGAGGCAGGAAAACGAAACAAATCAGGTTTAATACTAGCCAATTTTGTCTTAACATCAAGACTTTAAGTTCAGCTTGTTTTTTTTTTACCTACCAAATAGCATTACGAATGATTTATTGAGTTGACAGGTAAATATTTATTACAATTTCTTTGGTCCTACCTAGTTACTAATTTTCGCGGCATGTAATATGAAAATGCCAGTACGAGGCAATCTCGTAATAGTATAATTATTGGCTTCGCGAATCATTATTCTGTGGACAATAGCCACGCTAGTTTTTCAAAAGCCTAAACCTAAATTAACAATGAATATAACAATATTTTTATTGCAAAGCAAAACAATATTAAATTCATTAACCATTTTTTTTTCTCTGCCCCATTTAACTATAAACAACTTTTATTTGAAGCAGCTTACAGTTTTTTTTTATTACAATAATCAGCCAGCCAGTATTAAACTGCTGAATGTTTTTTAAACTTAGAATGTTCCAAAAAGTCTAATCTCTACTCGTGCGTGGGCATATTTTCACACGCCACCTAACTTTACGAGCTCTTTCACATTATGTGGTCGGGGCATAAACAGCGGATAATACCGAGTGGTCTAGTTATAGCCAATGAATGGAACGGGCGATAAATTCGTTGAGAGTAAAGGGCCGGTCTACGGTATGTCCGATACGGGCGTTCATTAAGATTTATTTACCAGAACTTCAGTCGCAAAGGACGTGCGGATATGGTTTATCGTGTGATTAAAAACATGCGGAATACAAGTATAGGCCAAACTGATGAGAAAACTCACTACATGAGGTTCAAGAAATATTTGGCAAGATCATGTTTCCTCAACATATAGAGGATTAGTTTAAAACTTTAAACCGTAAATAAAAAGTGTCTGTTTGTTCGCTCTGGTTAATCTCCGAAACGGCAAGACCGATTTCGACGGGACTATCAGTGGCAGATAGCTGATGTTGTAAGGAGTAACTTAGGCTACTTTTATTTCTACGAACACTATTTTTATTTTGGAAAATTCCACGCTTACGAAATCGCGGGCACAGCTAGTATGAAAAACAAAACTGAATGCGACAGCGTGCGAAACTAATAAATTGAATGCTGTAATACTACAACACTATCTCTATATCAAACCGCTGAGAGAAAAACGCGATTGTAAGCTATTGTAGGCGCAGTGTGTGTGGGCGGGCGTAATTGGGCTGTTATCTGTTTCATTGTACAGGCAACGGACAATAGTACAATTCAGAGGGGGATTAATATAAATCTTAATAATGTCCTTTATAATGGGATTTTGTGATTGTGATTTGGTCGGTGCTCTGTGATTCCATTACGAGGACTGCTTGGCGTCTACAAGCTCCGAGCTCCGCGCCCGAGGAATCAGTAGGTGCGTCTAAAAGAGGCGAGCGACGCGCCCTAGCAAACATTTTATGACATTAAGTCTAGACAGAGCGATATTGTTCGGGCGCGATGCTCGCCACTTCTAGACGCACCTAATGACGTTGTGTCTTCCTGGTTAGACGTCAAAACTGATATCTTAAGTGCGCCGCTCAGCTCATAAAGAAACACCTATTTGATCGTTGGCTCTGATTGTTTCATTCTTATTGGGGCAAATATCGGAAATGATCTTTTCGTAATCTCGCCGCCTGTCCCAATGCCCATGCAATTTACTGAGCATTCAGGACCTCGAGTCTCTAAAAAATCGTCCATTGCGAAACCACTGCAGCAGATGACCGCCATCATGTAAATTTACATATTATAATGAACAATTCATGAAGATAATAAATAAGAGCCCAGTGGTTTCGCAATGGACAATTATTAAGAGACTGGAGGCCCTGCTTTTGCGCAAAGAATTTGAAATAGTTTTGGGTCATTTATTTACTTATGAACTGTCTTCCACTGCTTTGTTTGTCTAATGGTAAAGTCAGCCATGAGTGAATTTATACTCATGTGACCATTTTTTCAACCTCGACAACTTTTTCGATCTAAACTTCTGTCATTAATCGTCTACCAAATGGCGGAGTGGCGTCCACCAGTTGTGTCAGTCTGTCAGGGACATCATTAGTTTGTCCTCTACGGGACTCTATCACCGTTTGGGCCTGTTTATATACAGGATGTTATGGATGTATTCAAGCCAATGATTCAAGCCATTATTTATGTTTACACTTAAAGAAAATTAATAAATTAAAAACCACTAATAAAGCCCAGAAAAAACTTAACAAAAATATTGCTAACAGTTTTCCAACGTCGGCTGAGCGTCTGTGAAATGTCTTTTCATAGGGAATTTACGCGTAAAAACGTTTTCATACTTTATTTTATTTTAGGTTCGTCTAAAAGCGGTGCGCGCCTGAGTGATCATTTTATGACATTATGTCGACGTGGTCAGCCGTCATAATTAATGTTATATTTGATAATTAGGTATAAAATAAATAAGGTAATGTTTTACCTACATACATTTGGAACAAGAATCGTATACTGAATACTCTCCTTCAATACGTCCACCGTTTTTATGAGCACGTATAATGTATAATCCGTATAAGTATACATTTTCATACATACTTAGTAAGTACGTTTAAATCTACTTATATTTTTTGTACAACGCGTACAGAAATAGACGGATGATATCAATGAGTTCGTCGATATATCTGAAATAAATTAGGCCGCTCCGTTGGCCTGATTGAGCGGCTCGGAATCCGTAGGATTCGGTCGCGCGGAGTGTGCCAGCGTTGACGTCGCAATTGCAGGCAATTAGATCAGTGCGCCTTTAGGTAACGAGGTAATGAGTCGTTTAACCTATTAAGGTTATGTACCAGCTGTGCAAGTTTCTTTAATCACGTGGATCGTCTCGGGATAACAGTGTCTAAACACAATACATACGTATCTACTGATGATAAAATAATATCCTGGGACATTCTTTTTACACACGGCTACCTGATCCCAAACTAAGCAGAGCTTGTACTATGGAAACCAGATAACTGATATTACTACATATACTACTTTTTGTTTGTAAATACATACTTAAATGCATAATTACACCCAAAATCGGGACATACAGACATGTTCACGCACACAAATGCATGTCCCGGGTGGGAATCGAACCTAGGACCTGCAGCGTGATAGGCGGAATCTTACCAACCACGCTAACGGCCCGTCAAGAAGATCGAAGATCTATTGCCACCACAAACACTATCCGCCAAATTTATAGAGATTTTTAGCCAGTTTACTATGGTTTTACAAAACATTGAATGTAGCTGCTGCTGCTGCACCACCCTCTCACAGAAAATCGGCGTAAAAAAGGTATTATTACAGCTCACAGTGTGTTATGAGAGCCGAGTTTTGGTCACCTCCATTTTATATACTTTCTGGATAGATACTTCTCAGACATAAGTCTTAATAAAACTTTCGTGTCTCTATCTGTCATAGTTTTCGAGATATTTACAAAATCGAGAAAAGTCCATAGAAACCAAAGAAATTATTTATCTCCTTTCCTTCTATTTTTTTCTTATAAAATGTTGTATGGTCTCATAGATGTTCACCAAACGAACCAATAAATACATAAATTATTGATAAATAAAGCCCTTGCAAGGAGTAAAACTATTTTTTTCTATGATTTCGTAAATATTTTTTTTCTGGCGAACATTTGCATTGTCGCATTTTCTTTCCCTGCATTTATGTTTATTACATTAATATGTATCTTCATAAAAAAACCAGACACTACAAAGGCTGGGTTCAAGAAATATGAATTTTTAAAAATCCAACTTAGGGTTGTCAACAAAGTAGGTTATTGCAACATACAATTATTCGTATGCAAAGATTCTCACCGTGACATGGTAGGCGTTTAATATTGAGATGGAATTAGAATTTTAGCATTATCTAGGAAATAAATACACACTTTTATTCTTAAAAAACGACTCCCACACTAGTACAAGCTCTGTGTCGCTGTAGTTTATAACGCGGCCTACATAGCATTTTTTCTTCGATGAAGCTCATCGTGTGGTATTGGGAAGAGGTCCACCCTCGTTAAGTTGCCAATCGGTACGCTTTCCGAACAAGATGGTGAGTCAAGAAACATGTTTTGGCGTTACGACCGAGAGCACCACACACGAAAATTAAACCGTAAAACTACAGTGCTTGACTTGTTTCACAGAGCGTTTGAATCTTCAGATCCGCTGATATTGACCATGTCCATTGGCAGCCGACCAAAGAAAACTAAACGTTCTGTTCTTCCCCAAAAAGTTCTAGCACTTTTAAAACCCTCAACGGAAAATGTCAGTAACCATGCACAGTTACAACAAAGTTTGACTGATGTCGACACTTCTGAATTTTCAACAGATGATGAAATACTTTTATTGGCGTCAGAAGATATTTTAACTTTGTCAGATGACAATAACTAAAAAAAATATATTTATACTTTTTAATGTGACAATGACAAGTTGACAACCCTATTTCCATAGAAATATTTAAAATACTTAGAAACGCTTTATCTCCTTTGCCGCATGATTGTCGTTTGTGATATTTTGGAGTATAATTAACTATATTATTGCGCATATTTATGGCAACAAATAAAATGCTACAACGCTAACGTATAATTAAAAAAAATATATATGTGAAAATCAGAAAAAAAATTATATCTCTCAAACTATTAAAGCTATAACCCTCTTTTTACCCGACTACGGCGGAGGGTTATGATTTTGACCGGTATGTATGTATGTATGTATGTATGTATGTATGTATATATGTATGTATATATGTATGTATGTATGTATGTATGTATGTATGTATGTGCATCTGTTCCCACCTAACTTCCAAACTACTTGTCGTAATTTGACAAATGAGGTATCGTTAGAAGCGGCTTAATGGCGCGCTGGTTATAGGTTATATGACGTCACATAAAATTGCATATGGCGCCCTCTAGAGGACATTATGTCATGAACTAAAAAAAAAACATTTTTTAATAAAACCGTGTGGGGTATCAAATGAAAGAGCTTGATGAGCACATTTCAAAAATATATATATTGTTACCTATAACTTCAAAATAATGAAATAAAAAGTAAGTTTAAAAACTAAAACCCGACTACTGAAAAATCGCGCTCTAAAAAGTATGAAACAAGAAAATATTCTTATCTGGAGGATAGCCGTGGTCCGTGTAGGTCCTTTAGTCGGGTTTTAGTTTTTAAACTTACTTTTTTCTAATATAAATATATGATGTGCTGTTACATTATTTTAAATGGTAACAAAATGCACAAGTTTACTATTTTTGGAATAATAATTAAATTAAGATATTCTTAAGGTCATTGACCTCTTACAAAAAAAAAAAATTCTCTAAAACTAAACAAAATTATAGTGTCGGTATTTCTGACAAATTTTTATCATAACTAGACGCATCAAATAGATACATAAACCATACATGACCAAAACTCGGCTCTCATAACATACTGTGCAGCTGCGTTTCGTACTATGAGTGAGAGACCCGGAAGCCCAACCCCGAGCGCCCGAGCCATTAGTTATGACAATGCTCGGGCGCGCCACTCGGCTCTTGTAGACGCAGCAATCTTAAATTACATAATCTTATTAGGTATCCTACATACCTACTTATATGATATTACGGTCATAATTCTCGAAAGATTAGTCAAGGATATTACAAACAGTTGAACAAATTTGGACCGCTTTTCGTCAAACTCATCGTCATCTATCAAACTTGTACTCTCCCTGTATTCAAGTACTAGAGTAGTGGAAGTGACAGGAACTATGACACTAGGTAGAAATTAAGTTTTGTAAACGATTGCACTATCAAGTATCAGCACAGAATACATAAGGTGTATTATCAGTAAGGGCCACCGCAGACTTGCTACTTTTAGCATCGGCGATCGGCGATTTTGATGCTGCGTCTCGCTCGTTCGCGCTCGAAGAAACGCGACGCAGCATCGATACGTCACAAAATCGCCGGTCGCCGATGCTAAAAGTAGCAAGTCTGTGAAGGCCCTAATGCAGTTATATTAATTTCAATACATGTTAAATCAGGCGTAAAAAATCGGCCTGCAAAACTCTAACCATAAATCTTCGTAGTAATTCGGGGTTGAAATAATTAAGTAATGTTTACATACAAGCGAAATCAATTTATCTGGAATGTTTGTGCTTTCCACAGTGGGTAAACAAACAGATGGATGCGATGGGCCGGCTGCCAATCCGCATGCTATTATTATAATGATGTTTGCAAACTGCGACCTTTAATTTTATAGCTGAATTATGTATTAAAATGTAGTTCGTGATGTAGATTTTAAAAATTACTTAGCACACACACACTCTTAGTACCACATAGCAATTGTGGTGTATTAGCCCGCCTGATTATTTTACGCAAATATTTTTCAGCAAAAGACGCTCACCCTACAAAAAGTAATAGCAAATTTAAATAAGCAATTAATTTGTCTGATTTTCTAGCAGAATCCTTAGCAGTTCCGCTAAATTTCCGTAAAATGGTCACGACTGGCGTAAAATGAGTGACCCCTGTAGTTCAGTTTAGCAAAATTAAACCGATTATTGTATGATTTACACGATTCTCATATTGCAAGTCGTAACTCAGCGTAAATTATGCTATATGGCCTGGCTCTACTATAAAATATTGTAGTACTTATTGAAAATTAAAGACTAGCATTGTTTCTTTCCCTGTATTCAAAACAAAACTTCAATACGAAAGATAATTTTATTTACATCGAAAGCTGGATCCTACGTTTACAAAAGGATGATAAATAAATAAAAGGTTCCCAGTAGGATAAAACTCGCGTATAGAAATATCAAACAATATCAATATTTTATCTATAAGCAATATCAAGTTTTCAGTTCTTTTGTTGGTCGATTCCATGAACCGGTAGATTTCAGTCCCAGATCAGAGTAGTTTCTCGCAATTGGTTAAAACTTTCTGATTTCATGACGAAACTTAAAACTACACTTGACATTATGGACCGGGAGCCCAGCGTGCAATTCGTGGATTTGAACGAGCGCCGTCCAAACCTAGTAGATTCGGTAGATGAGATGATAGGAAGAATACATTGTTCTAGATGTTTCCACTTTCAGCGGTGGGGGAAGCGTATACATGAAAATAAATTTTATATATTTTAATAAATATTTGTATAAAAAGCAATGACATAAAAATACTCAAGCGTGTCAGATATTGATACTTTTCATGCTCCAACATGAAAAATTAAAAAAAAAATATTACTTGAGCGCGCCAGATTTTGTAAGCATCTATAGGCTACGGTTTTTGCCACCGCAGTCCTATATTAAAAAAAAAGAAAACTGAGGGGGTGAAAAAGTGAAACTTCCAGATGCTCCCATTTCTTAGACTGACGATCAAATTAGCAAAATTGACACTTCTGACACTTCTTAGCTAGGAATGAATCCCCCTTATCTTAATCTGACGAGTTCGAGTATTTTAAGATGGTCTATTTTTTTTTAAACCGACTTCAAAAAAGGAGGAGGTTTCTCAATTCGACCGTATTTTTTTTTTTTTTTTTTTATGTGTTCGCGGATAACTTCGTCGTTTATGAACCGATTTTGATGATTATTTTTTTGTTGGAAAGGAGATTTTCCGGGGGTGGTACCATGATAAGGAAACCAGGATCTGATGATGGCATCCCAGAGAAATCGAGGGGAATCTTCGAAAATCGTAGGGGCGACTAGTGCGTTTGTAATTTTTTTCATTAAGTATTTTAAAGCACTACTATTTTATGAAGGTCTGGAGTCGATCTGATGATGGAGCCGAAAGACAGTCGAGGGAACTCCTCAACGATTTACAGCAATTACCTGGTGTTTGGGCTTGATTAATTTGTATTGATGAGAACTTTACACCTAGATGGTTTATGACTGTCAATATGGGTCTGATGATGAAGACGAAGGACAGTCAAGGGAACTCCTCAACGTTTTACAGTAGCTACCTTGTGTTTGGGCTTGATTAATTAGTATTGATGAGAACTTTACACCTAGATGGGTTGTGACTGTCATTAGGGGACTGATGATGAAGACGAGGGACAGTCAAGGAAACTCCTCAACGTTTTACAGTAGCTACCTTGTGTTTGGGCTTGATTAATTAGTATTGATGAGAACTTTACACCTAGATGGGTTGTGACTGTCATTAGGGGACTGATGATGAAGACGAGGGACAGTCAAGGGAACTCCTCAACGTTTTACGGTAGCTACCTTGTGTTTTGGCTTGATTATTTGTATTGATGAGAATTTTACACCTAGATGGGTTGTGACTGTCATTAGGGGTCTGATGATGGAGTCAAAAGACAGTCGAGAGAACTCCTCAACGATTTACAGCAATTACCTGGTGTTTGGGCTTGATTAATTTGTATTGGAGAGAACTTTGCACCCATATGGGTTATAAGTGCCATTACAGGTCTAATGATGGAGACCATAGACAGTCGAGGGAATTCCTCAAAGATTTACAGCAGTTACCTTTTGTTGGGCTTACTTCATACGGTTCAATATGCCAAAATGTTCATTGGTATGGCGCCACTAAAAATCGTGAAATAAAATTATTTTTATAAAAAAAAAACCGACTTCAAAAAACCTGGATCACTAAAAAGCCTGAAATAATATTTCTATTACCACCTCTGCCTACCCCTTTGGGAAAACCAGACGTGATGGTGTGTTATCGAATATTTGGAGTCGGTGCCAATCTTGGTATGCCAAGTATACCTACTATAAAAGTAAGAAGATAGATTGGCACCGACCCCAAATACTCGATAACACACCATCACGTCTGGTTTTCCCAAAGGGGTAGGCAGAGGTGGTAATAGAAATATTATTTCAGGCTTTTTAGTGATCCAGGTTTTTTGAAGTCGGTTTTTTTTTTATAAAAATAATTTTTTGGTTCCCCTGAGCGAACCCACCAATATTAAGGGCTCATAATTTTTTGAGGTTCTTATCAATATCTAAGCTATCTCCCTTATCTTAATCTGACGCGCTCGTTTAAATCCAGAAAGTCCTTCTACGGCTCCCCATCCATTAGAATAGAATAACCTTGCAACATCATACAAGGAATAATTGTTGTATTGATTCAATCTACAAAATGTTTTGAGCCAGAAAGTGCACGTAATCTCAAGCTGAGAAGCAAACAGGGTATGCGAATAATTACCTAAAGTAAATTGAAACTGCCTTAGGGGCAAGTAACTATTAACATTTTGCTTAGGGAGAGGGATCCCTAAAATAACTTTTACACAATTTTATAAAATTACTTACACCTTGAATTAAATATAGAGATAAAAACGTCTAGGCAATACATTAAAATAATTCGCAGACAACATAACCTTTAGATAGGTCATACGTTAAATAATATTTTCGCAGTTATTCTTTTGTTTCCACAACATCTATCTTGTGGCCCTCAATTGAAGTAATGAAGAGCAATCGAACATAAAACAATAGAGTGGGTAATGGAGCGGCTCGGTACAGAGGACACGTTGGTCGGAACAATTTAGTTTTATATTTAGACGCTCCTGCGCAGATTAATGGCTGGCATGTGCTTGTTGGGATACTTTGTGGCAAATAATAACTATATAATAACTATATGGATGAATTTTCATCTATGTGCATAATTTACAGTTCGCTGACGGTGAGGGAAAACATCGTGAGGAAACCTACCTATCCCTCGGGATTAGGTAATAGTCAGTTCCTGTATACACGGCGACAAGGTTCACCACCTGTCACGTTGGGTCCTGACTATCTGGTGAAACGTGGGCTTCGAGTTGGTTAAACCTCCACAATGTGGTGGTGTATGGCCACTCAAGCCTCTGACTACCCCCGAATGGGGATAAAAGTCGTGACGTTACATTAATAACTATATAATAAGTACATACATAGTAAGCCTGTAACGAATGGTTCACTCAACAAAATATCTAAAACACAATAAATTAAATGTCCAAAAATGTAGAGTCATAATGACTTGGCAAACAAAGAGCACAGGTGTTGCAGGATATGCAAAAGCGATAAAATAAAATACTCTATGCATTCAAATTAGAATTAAAACAATGAAGTAGAGACTGTGTGGGTCTTGTTTGTAGATGCGCAGTGGAGCGTGGCGGACAATGCGCGGGCGCAAGCCACGCACCGGTTGGGTTGTACGATGGATTTGTAGGTCAAATTAGGGAGTCTGGCTCGGTACAAGTTTTCGAGAGTCGAATTCATTCTATGGCCCACTTATGTAAGCTATGATTTGTCAACCCATCATCATCAGTTTAAGAACGCAATACAATTAATCTGACTGAACCAAGAGATATACGTTCATACAAGGTCTAACTGCCATGTTTATAGAGATTTTAGCAAGTTTACAATGGTTTTAAAAAGCATTTATGGGAACAAGTGATTTGTAATACCAGTGCAAGTCGATCATAACTTTCTATAAATTAGGGGGTATGTCTGTGCACACCAGCTGTGTGAAAACATCTCTGAATGTGAATTGGAAAATGCGTGAACTGAAGATCACAGTTGTATCAGCCCGCAGTACAGGCGCGGTGCGCGGGCGCACCCGTCACCCGGCCGGCGGAGCGCGACCGGCGCGGGCGCCGCCGCGTGCGCCCGTCCGCGTCAATATGATGTAATCGCACAAGGTCGTGCACTGTCGCTCCAACCGGTTCCGTTGTACGACGCGTTTTTGTACCTTGTCAATCTGTTGACTTATGTTTCCGATTTAAATTATTTAAATTTGGAACTGGTGTTCAATGAATTTGAAATAGTTTTTTTTAGATCATAGCCACTCCATAACTAATAATTACCAAACCCAAATGTAGGGAATTTGTGTAAGCTTGTCATGGACAAGGATAAGCGTGACGCCCTGCTAAGTTATTGCACAGAGGTAGCAACCAGTGTGATTAATAGGAATAAGACCGATGCAGATAGGGGTTAGCTGTCAGCTTACTACTGTCGTAGTAAGCACCGACTAGCGACCCTAACCACACTGCGCTATTAATCACATTGACTGACGGATCTGTGCAATAATTAGTAGGGAAACTTTGTTTTAAATTTACCATATTTTTTATGTATGACTCCACCTATCCTTGTCCACTTGTTGTTTTAATTCGCTGTATTAATTTGTTATTTTATTTTTAAGTTTTTAATATGACAAGCTTCTCTTTTAATGTATATTTTATTTGCTTTTATTAAAAATCTGTGTTTCCTGTTTTATTCCAAATAAAAAGACTGTGAAAAACTTATTCTATACATTAAACTAATATTAAGTTAATAAAGTCTCTGGCCCCCATGCCAGAGGGAGATCGCGGGCCGGGCCAAAAAGCGCCCGGACAAAAAAAAAAAAAAAAAAAAAAATAAAATTACCAAACCCACTATACCAAAGTCACGCTTTCACAAAAATTATGTTTGGAATGATGTTTATTAAATGCTTAAGAAACTCAAAAACTGGATAACTGTTTAACTGCTAACATGTTTCGGTTTTTGCTAGAAACGTAGAAAGTACACAACGATCGTATTACATTGACACTAATCATGCTATTAAAATACGTTAGCACAAGTCTTTTGAGTGAAACCCCACAAAGTTTCTAAGCCTGTATGCTTCGTAAGCTTAGCTTGATGGAATTAAGAACTGCTTAGTTCAGCGGTGCAATGTAGTTGATGAATAGACAGATAATAAAATACGGATAAATACAAAGCAAAAGGTACCTTGTCCTGATAGAATAAAGACATTTAGCACATTATTAGGAACAAAGAATAATGGGAGGATGAAAGATTCTGGAAACTTTATATATATTTTTTCTAATGCTTTCTTAATTTAATCAACTTCGCTCTCACAAAATATTTATGTAAAGAAGAAATAAAAATAACACATTCAAATACTTATTCTAATTTATTTGACAGTCGACTAAAAAATAAGTATAAATTGAATAAATTACTAAATTATATAATCATAATCATCCAGCTCGTATAAAAATAACACTGGCATTTTATTATTATCAGAATAGTGTCTCGTCGCATGGGTAGTATTTTGTTTGTGACTGTTTGTTTAATCCGATAAAAAAAATTAGTGACCGAAAAAGAAACATATGAAAACAGTTTCCAGTGAGGTTGTGATATCTCATAATCGTGATTGCTTATCTGAAGTTATGGTGTCCTTTGGTAGTGGGTGTATATAGATATTCATTTTCTATTCAGGTATTGTTAGTTTGTTTGAGAATTGGAGACGGGATATTTCCTAGTCTTGATAGGTCATTGAATAAATTACTGAACCGGTGTCTCATCTATAGAAATAGATATATCTTCACTTGAGGCGACAGCATGTGCAATGTCATGAAGCATGTTATCCCCTAACAGTGGTAGATTTTCAGGCATAGTGGAGAGTGCGTTATTGGATGCAGTTCTAGTAGGATCTTGCTCCAAAGGAGTATCAGAGACTAACACATGCATTGGCAGAGACAGATCATCACTGAAAGCGTCAAGAAATGTAGTCTGAGAAGCGTAGGAGAGTATGTTCTCATTAGAATAGTCTTGAGGCTTGTCATCTTTTAATGTTACATTATCTGAAGGATTTTTGGAGTCTGTTTCATTCGTAGTTATTGTTAGATCTCCAGTAGTATTCAAATGTGGTTCAAAGTCTGGTTGTGTTTCATCGGTGAGTAATTGCTGATGATTGGTAGGAGTTCCAGGTGGTGTAGTATCGATGTGGTCTTTATTGGGGTAGCCCGTGAGCGCAGTGTCAGGCAGTAGGATATTTTTAGTCAACAATATATCTTCTGCTGCTGTATTAGCCAGAAACTCATTCGCAGTGTAAGATTTATCTAGAGCAGTGTCGGAATGATTGACATTTGAAAGTGTTGTATCTAGGCTGTTCGAATATTGAAGTGGGTCCTCAGAAATCAATGGTAAATCATCCTTAGCATTATCAGAAAATGGTATTTTTATAAGTAAGTCATTTCTCTTCATTAGTAGGTCAGAGGAAGTAATCTCAGATAATGCGTCTTCTGTAGACAGTGGTGATTTTCCAAGAAGAAACTCGTTAAAGAATGCGTTATTCAATTTTTTTTCATTAATATTATTAACAAGGTTACTAGAATAATTATTATGTGGGATTGAAGAATCAATTAAATCTTGTGTAAGTGTGTCTCTGGTTAAAAGTGTATTTGCAGAAAAGTTATGCGCTGTAATATCATCAATGAGAAGTGTGGACTCGTTAGCAGCACTGTCAGACAGAGGAGATTCAAAGAGTGTATTTTCAATGAATGTGTTATTATTAGAAAAACAAAATTCGTCCTCAAAGTGAATCTCAGATGAAGAAATGTTGTTCATATTATTGGGACGATTTAGATCATCCGTTGGAATTTGAGACACTGGAGTATCAAATGATGGATCAGCAGAAGGATAAAAATGTTCTTCTTTATCTGTATCATTAAATATAATTGTTTTATCAATGGATAACGTGCCAGATAAAGGAATTTCTAAAGCTGGGGTATCTTCGAGAACATAATTAATAGAAGAGGATGGATTGTCCATTGGGCTATTAACCGGGAGGAACTCAAATATTTGTTGCTCGTTGAATTTATCATTAATAAGAACAGGTAAATTATCTGCAGATATTTTGCAAGAATTATCTGTTTCAGAGTTATTATACACAATAGGTACCATGCCAATAAAAGGGTGAGATGGTAAAATATTGAAGAGTAAATCATCTTTATGACCCTCACTGTTAGAAAGGGTTAAAGCATCGGCAGAAGTGTAAATTGGTAGGACTTCGATTACACCATTATCAGAATGTAATAAATTATCACTTGGACTATCTGCAGGTAAAATATTTTCAAATGGATCATTGTCAAGAACTAGTTCATCATAATGTGTTTCAACCATTGGAAGACGATCATCAGCTGTGACTGAAGTTGAATTGTCGAGCATTGCAGAATCTAGTGTTATATCTGTAGACGAGTCAATAATAGGTGATGATATACTACTACTAACATTATCGGTGAATGGAATAACTTTTAACATACTATCTTTAGTGTAAGATTGCAAATAATTGGTAGGAGGACTATTAGAGAGTTTTATTTCATTTAATATATCATTGGTAGCCGATAATAGTTTATCTTTAGGAATATCTAATGATGAAATATCTCCAATACTCTCAATAGGAAGGGATATTACATTACCGGTAGCAATGTCGGGAACCATTTTATTTGTTGGTAAAGTAGTATCAGAACTGTCTGCTAATTCAGAAAATTCCGAATGTAATGTGTGTGTACCTAATAATGCAGGAATATAATTTAATATCGGTGGCAATTGACCTATTGTAATCTCTGAATTATCTTTCGGTACTGTTTGTACAGTGAGAGGATAATCATCTATAGGCATTGTATGAGTAATAACTGTACTCTGATTTATATCTTTGGAAATATTAGGAAACGAGGTATTTAATATCTGTAACTCTTCATCCGGATTTGCAGGGTGAGAATTGTCTATAAATGTCAAAAATCTATCTTCAGGAACTTTAGAAATAGGGTTGTATAATGTTGTAATCTTCTCTTTGGAGTCAAAGTTTATAGAAATGTCTTCAGATAATAAACTTTTATCAATGAGGCTGCTAGATATAAGTTCGTTCGGTTTAGATATGGGAGAGTCAGAAAGAGGAGTATCTATCGTCAGGTCTTCTCGGGGCATGGTAGAATCAGCAAAATCTAAGGATTTTAACAATTCGTTCGTAATGGTTGTAAAATATATATCGTCTAAGAGTAATATGGGGACATCTTCTGTGGTTAATTTGAAAAGTGGAATATTTATTTGTGTAGGAAGTTTGTTGTTAGGAATATTAGAGTCAGAAGGGACTATTGGCTCAACTTCTATTGTCGGCATTCCAACCAAGGGGATGTCAGAGTTACTCGTTTCTAAAGGTGTATCTATTTGTATAGGTGTTATAGACATAGGTGTTTTTGACGGATTAGGCAGATCTTCTACAGTGTTCGTAAAAGTTGGAGTATCTATTAATTTCGGGATATCGGATGCAAAACTGTCAGTTGGCACAGTTGGCATTGTTAGTTCCCTAAGAGTATCTTCTACTATTGGATACAATTCTCCACCAATGTAAGGATCGTGGTAGTCTTCTATCGATACAAATTGTTTAGGAAGACTGCGAAGAGAAGTTTTATCATGAGTTTGACTACCCAGTCTGTTAGAATCTGCGGAGATAATCTTTGCAGGTGGACGCGATATTGTGGGATTTAATGTGTCTAAAGGACTGAAAATTGTACTTATTGGCTCTAATAGGATTGGGCTGGTTTTATCAATGCTAGGTCTTGCCGGTGTCTTTGTAAGTGTCCGGTCAGTCAATGAATAAGAAGTATCAAGAGTGGTAGGGCCTGGGGTGGATACTGGTGTAAATGACGGTTCGTCAGTCAGAGAATCTGCTGACATTGGCGTTGCTTGTACCGGTAAAAGAGGCATTTGTTCATTCAATATGTCTATTGGAGTTTCAGCAGTGTTTGACACTGCATGTGTTATTGTAACTGGAATGTTGTTAGTCAATGAGTCTGTTGGAGTTTCAGCAGTGCTTGACACTGCCTGTGTTATTGTAACTGGAATGTTGTTAGTCAATGAGTCTGTTGGAGTTTCAGCAGTGTTTGACACTGCATGTCTTATTGTAACTGGAATGTTGTTAGTCAATGAGTCTGTTGGAGTTTCAGCAGTGTTTGACACTGCATGTGTTATTGTAACTGGAATGTTGTCCGTCAATGAGTCTGTTGGAGTTTCAGCAGTGTTTGACACTGCATGTGTTATTGTAACTGGAATGTTGTCCGTCAATGAGTCTTTTGGAGTTTCAGCAGTGTTTGACACTGCATGTGTTATTGTAACTGGAACGTTGTTCGTCAATGAGTCTGTTGGAGTTTCACCAGTGCTTGACACTGCCTGTGTTATTGTAACTGGAATTTTGTTAGTCAATGAGTCTGTTGGAGTTTCAGCAGTGTTTGACACTGCATGTCTTATTGTTACTGGAATGTTGTAAGTCAATGAGTCTGTTGGAGTTTCAGCAGTGTTTGACACTGCATGTGTTATTGTAACTGGAATGTTCTTAGTCAATGAGTCTGTTGGAGTTTCAGCAGTGTTTGACACTGCATGTGTTATTGTAACTGGAATGTTGTCCGTCAATGAGTCTGTTGGAGTTTCAGCAGTGTTTGACACTGCATGTGTTATTGTAACTGGAATGTTGTCCGTCAATGAGTCTGTTGGAGTTTCAGCAGTGTTTGACACTGCATGTGTTATTGTAACTGGAATGTTGTCCGTCAATGAGTCTGTTGGAGTTTCAGCAGTGTTTGACACTGCATGTGTTATTGTAACTGGTATGTTGTTCGTCAATGAGTCTGTTGGAGTTTCAGCAGTGCTTGACACTGCCTGTGTTATTGTAACTGGAATGTTGTTAGTCAATGAGTCTGTTGGAGTTTCAGCAGAGTTTGACACAGCTTGTCTTATTGTAACTGGAATGTTGTAAGTCAATGAGTCTGTTGTAGTTCCAGCAGTGTTTGACACTGCATGTGTTATTGTAACTGGAATGTTGTCCGTCAATGAGTCTGTTGGAGTATCAGCAGTGTTTGACACTGCATGTGTTATTGTAACTGGAATGTTGTTCGTCAATGAGTCTGTTGGAGTTTCAGCAGTGCTTGACACTGCCTGTGTTATTGTAACTGGAATGTTGTTAGTCAATGAGTCTGTTGGAGTTTCAGCAGTGTTTGACACTGCATGTCTTATTGTAACTGGAATGTTGTTAGTCAATGAGTCTGTTGGAGTTTCAGCAGCGTTTGACACTGCATGTGTTATTGTAACTGGAATGTTGTCCGTCAATGAGTCTGTTGGAGTTTCAGCAGTGTTTGACACTGCATGTGTTATAGTAACTGGAATGTTGTTCGTCAATGAGTCTGTTGGAGTTTCAGCAGTGCTTGACACTGCCTGTGTTATTGTAACTGGAATGTTGTTAGTCAATGAGTCTGTTGGAGTTTCTGCAGTGTTTGACACTGCATGTGTTATTGTAACTAGAATGTTGTCCGTCAATGAGTCTGTTGGAGTTTCAGCAGTGTTTGACACTGCATGTGTTATAGTAACTGGAATGTTGTTAGTCAATGAGTCTGTTGGAGTTTCAGCAGTGCTTGACACTGCCTGTGTTATTTTAACTGGAATGTTGCCCGTCAATGAGTCTGTTAGAGTTTCAGCAGTGCTTGACACTGCCTGTGTTATTGTAACTGGCATGTTGTTCGTCAATGAGTCTGTTGGAGTTTCTGCAGTGTTTGACACTGCATGTGTTATTGTAACTAGAATGTTGTCCGTCAATGAGTCTGTTGGAGTTTCAGCAGTGTTTGACACTGCATGTGTTATAGTAACTGGAATGTTGTTAGTCAATGAGTCTGTTGGAGTTTCAGCAGTGCTTGACACTGCCTGTGTTATTGTAAATGGCATGTTTTTAGTCAATGAGTCTGTTGGAGTTTCAGGAGTGCTTGACACTGACTGTGTTATTGTAAGTGGCATGTTATTAGTCAATGAGTCTGTTGGAGTTTCAGCAGTGCTTGACACTGCCTGTGTTATTGTAAGTGGCATGTTGTTAGTCAATGAGTCTGTTGGAGTTTCAGCAGTGCTTGACACTGCCTGTGTTATTGTAAGTGGCATGTTGTTAGTCAATGAGTCTGTTGGAGTTTCGGCAGTGCTTGACACTGTCTTCGTTATTGTAAGTGGCATGTTGTTAGTCAATGAGTCTGTTGGAGTTTCAGAAATGCTTGACAATGTCTGCGTTATTGTAAGTGGCATGTTGTTAGGTAATGCGTCTATTGAGGTTTCGTTTGAAAGATTTTTTGTTGTGCTAAGATTGGAAGATAGCTGTGTGGGTGGTGGCTGATTTTCATTCACTAAATGGTGATAATGGTGTACAGTCACTTCTATGTTAGAAGGTATAGTAGAGCTAAGAATTGGGATATTCTGAGGCATTTGTAATGGTATACTGGCACTTAGTACGTTACTAGGCGTATCTATAGTGCTATTGGGTACGAACTGTGTTGTAGTTAGAGGTGTATAATCAGCATCTATACTTTTAGTAGTATCGTTAAAGTCAATGTTTGATACTGATTGTGATGGTGGAGCTGTTTCATTAGTTAGTACATTTATAGGTGTGTCAATGAAGCTGAAATTAGTAAATAACGGATTTGTAACGGTATTCATAGGACCAGGAGTATGCGTTGTTTTAGATGAGTCTATTGGATTGGAGTATGAAGTAAATGTTTCGTCCTGTGATTTCTGAGGTAGGAGTGTTGTATTTTGAGCTACATGTTCGGCAGACAGACTTTTTGTATATTTTTCGATCGTATGTGCCGGTAATTCATGTATTAGAGACCGTTCCAAAATTGGTAATGTATCATTATGCCAGAAACATTCGAAATCTGGTGATGTATCAGGTATTGTTGCGTATAATAGCGGTAATGGAAATTTGATTAATAAAGGACCTGTATCGTGAGAAGTTTTTTTGGAATTTGTAATAGCAATGATATCTTTATCTTCAGAATATGGATCAATTTCAAAATTTAAAATATGTGGATCTAACTCGTCGGTTGTCAATAAAATAATATCATAAAATGTACTCGTATTACTGGCAGATGTGCTGTTATCAAATGCAGGACACATGTCGATATCCTGTACGGTAATTTTATATGGAAGCGGAATGGGACTAGAATGGAACGGATCAATATTGTATGAACTAAGAATTGAAGAAATTGTTTCGAGTAAGTCTGAATTTCGTTCATTCAATAATTCGGTTATTAGTCCATTTGAATATGATGCCTGTTCAGATTTGAACATGGTTGATTCGTTGAAATTTGCAGCACATGTCTCACATGATGGTGTAAAGCTGTTAGATTGCAGCGCATCAAATGAATTTCTAGTATCAGTGATTAGTGTGGATGAATGTGTAGTGTTTGAAGAATTAAACGTGTCTAATAGAAATGTTGTATTTTTACCAGTATCAGTCGTATTTTCTGAAGCACTATCACATATCGAAGAGTTTGATAATTTTGGTTGTCCAAGCTCCTGGTCCGTTTGCTTCGACTGCTTCGGTTTGGAAAATTCAATTTTTCCAATTTGTGGTTTAGATTTCTTGCTAAATACACTTGTTTTTATTCCTGCAGTGTTCGTATTTTGCTGTTTATTTATATTTATTAATGGTATCTCAAGAACGTCGAATTGCTGTTCCTTTTCACTGAATGGTAAGGGATTCCAGTAATTCGGTGCCCACGTCTCCATCGCGCTCATAGGGTATTGAACTTCTGGAAACGTTCCTGCATCACTAAAGCAGTAAGGTACAGGATCTGATGCAAACGCCGGCGCTAACGTCATTTCTCTCTTTGTTTGCGAATTTTGCGTATTAATTTTATTTAGTCTTCGTTTTAATTTCATTTCCTTCTTGAAATCGTTGAGCAATGCGTCGGTTTTGGGATTGGGTGTTCGTTTACCCACGAATTCGATCGGGTAATCTTTCTGTATCCCATAATTCAATGGATCTATTGGGTATTCCGTTTCTGGGAAACTATAAGTTTTGAACATCGATCTATCATCGGGGGCTGCATTTCGAACATTTGAACATTTTGATTTACTATTTGCTTGCTGTAAAGGCGATGGTTCGGGGCTGATATTTAAAGTTTTCTTGAAGTTGCTCAAGTTATTTTTCAAAGAAGTTTTTCTTTGTGCTCTTGGCATGCAATGTCTGCACGCTAGCTGAAAAATACATAAAATAGTAAATACAAATACAACGCAACACTACGCAACACAACGCAAGGAACACAAACTTCATTCTGTTCGCGAAAAGGTTGCTTATTAACGTTCTATTATTGAAATTGCTCTTACCTGAGTTAATGTTAAGAACAAAACTAATGCCACCTTTTCCCGGAGTCCCATCATGATCAAATGGGTAGAAACTTAACGCTTCATTATTTATAGATCGTCAGCAATTTATCGCTTGATCTGATCTTGAGAGATAGATCAGGTGTTCATGCATAGTTATTATAAGAATCTACATTACACTATCACGAATTATGATGCAATACCTATCCTTTTTATTTAGTCTGAGTGTGCAATTATTCGTCTTAGTATTAATCAGGTCTTATTTGTTTTCAGGTAATCATCGTTCATTCGATAAGAATTACATGGTCAAAAAGGCAAGGTAAAGTCATTAAAAGTAAAGGTCATTAGGTAAAGGTAAGGTCATTTATATAATAAATAAAATAAATATCGCCGGGCTAAACATTCAATTTATTAAGTTAAGATTTGTTAAGTCATTCTGTAAAATCTGCTCCTGTGATTAATAAATAACTTAATTTTCAAATACTATTAATGAATTTCCGCAATATTTCTAACTCACTTCTAAATTATTGTAAACCATCATCATAACTGGTTTCATTTGCGGTTTTCCTAATTTCGAAAATACTTTCTTGCATGTCATCAATATTTTCACTTTCATTTGCATCTAAACAGCAAGATACATTGAATGGGTCTTCTCTTGTATCAAACTCGGTAAATAATGAGCAACTCTTCTTTTGTTCTATAGAACTTAAAGGAACATTTCCATACAATTCATTTAAAGACACATTATTTTTTGTCGTGGCATCTATCGTTGAACATTCAGTAGAATTCTGATCAACACTTTGAAGGTCTATTTCGTTTAAATTTGTCATAACTTCATCTAAGTGTTTGATAAAACCTAGAGTATAATCAACATCCTCATATGAGTCCTCTGTTGATGTCCAATTTGTCAACAGATCTTCAAAATCCATAACCGGTGCTCCAATATCAGCCCATGTTTCAATACTTGCTTCATTTGCTATTGTTTCAACTATAGTCTTATTATCAACCTCGTAATCTTGTTTCCGTAAAGATGTAAACTTCTCTTTAGCTTTGGCTATTTCGTCTTTAATCGCAGAATAGTCTGTGTTACCTAATTTTGTTTTACTCGTGGAAGTTATAAAGTCAAATGATGTTTTAACATCTTGAGGGAATGGACTGGTGCTGATATAAAAAGGTTTAGACGATTCCATCAGGTTCGTTGGGTATTCCATCGCTGGAAAATTATCTACTGGTGTCTCTCGGTTGACTATAGCATCGATGTTTGTTTTCTTATTTGCTATTTGATATCTTGCAGGCGTTATTTCTATTTTCTTATTAGGTTTCAAGTTTGATACACTTTCAATTTTTCTGTCGGGTTTGTAGCCGTACACATTCTGAAAAATTGGATGGTACATTGTTTAGAAAAACTCATTGCTTATTTATTAGAGGCATCTGCTGCAGCGAGCTTGCCGCTTTTTAGAAATATTCAGGTTAGTTAAATATATGAATTTATAGTACTTACATTCAGTACAAATATTAGAATAAGAAACTGTACGTTCATTGTGATTCTTATAAGTAAATTTAAATGTTTAAATAAGGCTTATTCCAAGCCACCTGTCGTAAATACATTGGTGTTTCAAAATTGCGATTTCTGATTTTATGTTGTTTGCAAGTTTTTATTGATAAGATATTATGCAATGGCTTCGTATTGATATCCCGTTGCCGACAAACGAGCGCTATCTTTACGATCTTATCATTTTCATCGTCTTATCGAGTTTGTAATCGTGTAGATGTTAAGTAATTTTAATATTTTTAATATCAAAATATTGCATAAATAGGGATGTCCGTTTTAAAATAAAACAAATATTAAATTCACTATATTTTTTCATAAGAAATAATTTCCAAGACTGAAATAACTACTACATAGCTAAATCGGTGTAGGTACATAGTGTATGGTCATTAATCTGTATGCTATTGTAGGATTTTATATAAAATAAAAAATGGGTTTTGTATTTGAAGTAATTAGAAGCCAAAATCTCTATCGGAATTAGGACCCTCAGCATCCGCAACCACCACCACATCCGCCATATCCACAACCGCCACCACATCCGCCATATCCACAACCGCCACCACAACCGCCACCACATCCGCCACCACATCCGCCGCCACATCCACCCCCATAACCCCCATAGCCGCCTCCAAATCCACCACATCCGCCTCTATTACACATCGCGAGAATCAGGATCGGCAAGATAGTGTCCAAACTGTTATCGTTGTCGTTACCTCCGTAGTATGCCGGGTAGTAGCCTCCGTATCCTGGGTAGCCACCGTATCCTGGGTAGAACTGGCAGTGAGCCCAATGCAACTGGAGAAATATAAAATTAATTATTTTTAATATATTCCATACGTATTTATTGTGGAGGTATCCTCACATACACTGTTTAAAAATCCATGGGATATAGCATGGGGATGCTGACAAGTAGGGATAGACCGATTTATTTGTGTCTTATACGGTGAGGTCCCATTATGCATTAGCGCGTTGCATTGCGTCGTCGCAAGATTTTGTACTGGCGCATAACCCTCTCCCGCTTCGTCTCTCGCCTGTCGACCCTTGCGACGCAACGCAACGCGCTAGTGGGGCCTCGCCCTTACTATTACTCTACGTGTGTGTTATGGCAGTGACATACTTGAATCGAACAACGAGCAAAACAAGGAATAAACACGGAACATCTGAAGATCACGGTTGCAGCTCAAATCTGTATCCGCCAGTATATGGATTAGCAAAACTTAAATAATAAATCTTATTTCATATAAATAACTTTTATGTCTAAAATACCTCAATTATTTACCATTAATAATAATTTATAGCCACTAAAACTTACGTTCAAAAGCAGCAGCAGAGCTGCGACGGCAACGAATTTCGCGGAAGCCATGTTATTTGTTTGTGACCTCTGTTTCCGGTACATCATAGCTTTTATACAGTCTGTATAGTCCAATATCAGGGTATACGATTGAGCAATATCTTGCTATTTCATTTTATGTGTCACTAGAAGCACGTCGGGTATTGATTAGAAATTAATTAGAACAATAGAACACTTCCTTCCTGATAAAGCTTTATTATAATTATTAGCCTCTTCAACTGGTAATTTAATAGTTACTCGAAAAAAAGCATTGGTTTACTCTGGAGATTTAACTGTTATTTATGCTTTCCTGTTCGCTCTCGTTCTTCATGAATACTTGAAAAACAAACAACAAATAAGTATAAATAAAACAACTACATAGTTGTTTACTTACGTCTCATGTTGTTTAGCACTTCAAATTTTCCTAAGTTTTTACATTATCATCACGCCAATGCAATAATTTTCCAGACGTGTTTAATGAGGCTTTTGCCTATCAAATAATATAATTATTTTCATGAATAATTAAGGTGAAAGTATGTATACTTTAATAAAAGGTGTAGTTTTCCTGTTATCGTATGGTTAGTGGCCAACTTGGTGTCAGAGTTGTTCAAGCCGCCCGAAGGCCTCTGAGAAGGCTTAACGACCGCTGCCTAGATGACAACAGCCGGGACCAACTTTTTACGTGCCCTTCGAAGCCCGCCACTAAATGGTCACTCATCTCTGACTGACCTTGTACTGATCAGTGATTGCAACTGGCTATGAGCGCCTCATTATTAGTGTGGATAGTGCCGTGAAGAAACATTAAGTTATTCCATAACTAAGAATATAACTTTGGGATTGAAATCGTATTTCAATATGATGTTTGCCTCGATACTAACTTATTCAATGCAATATGATGTGTTATTGGAACAATTGTCGAGTTTATACAACAAAATATACTTAAAGACGCTCTTCTTGAAACAGATCCAAATGTATACTTTATTCGGACAGGCCCGTTAGCGTGGTTGGCGCGGAGGCGCCTTTCACGCTGCAGGTCGTAGGTTCGATTCCTACCCGGGACATGCATTTTTGTGCGTGCACATGTCTGTATGTCCCGAGTCTGGGTGTATATGTATATTAAGTATGTATTTACAAATAAAAAAGTAGTATATATAGTAATATCAGTTATCTGGTTTCCATAGTACAAGCTCTGCTTAGTTTGGGATCAGGTAGCCGTGTGTAAAAAATGTCCCAGGTTATTATTATTATTATTATTATTATTCGACAGTGCGTACTTCAGTAACATATACGTTAGGTGGAGATCGTATTGAATAATATATCGTTCCCCTCACAAAAAGCAATGTTATTATTTTTCTTATAAATCGTAGTGTTGTGATACCAAAAATCTCTCTGTATATTTCTCTTGTAAGATTCAGATTTCAGATTTTGTTCTTTTTTCTAAAGAAATGAAATACAAGGTCAAATTGAATCATTTATTTTTATACAATGTTTTTATAAAAATAACCCTAAAACATTACATTTAAATTAATCCGCCTTTGGTAGGTAAATTGTATATTTACAGTACAACCATCTACGCCCTTTTTATTCTTATTACCGTTTCCACAACATCCGCATCGACAACCGTTTCCACAACATCGGCAACATCCGCATTGACATCCTCCGCATTTTGAACATCCGCCCCCATCACTATATTGGGGGCTCGTCGCAGGTGGTGGTGGGGGCGGGGGAGTGGAGTTGGTGGTCGATTATCCCTGTCGCTATTCCTTCTGCTGAGAACTGTTAAGAGTAACGTTATAAATTCTTCAAATCGAAATCCATCTTTATCTTTTCCTTTGTAGTTTTTTTTCATTACCATTTATTATAATATTTGTTGGTTGGTAAGGATATGGTGGCCATGATGGGTATATGCCACCAGGAACTGATATAGTCTTACTGTTGGTATCCTCCGGTTGTGGGGAAGGGTCATACCATAGGTCATACCAACCTGTTTGTGCGCTATTTGACTGTCCGGGTTCACTATATCCATATAACATGAAGGAATAACTGGGATAGAACCAGCTAAAAGAAATGAATAGGTTTGAAAATAAATATGCTTTTAGGTCACAAAATTTAATTTAAAATATGAAATCTTAAAATTATTTGTTTAAGAAAAACGGCATTTTAGTTTGCGATCGCAATGTATTTTACTCAAAAAAGTTTATAATGTTGTCATTATTTCACAAACCTTCTTCGAGCAAAATCGGATTTGTCGTACTGCAAGAGCTATTAGACATACAATGTATTATTACCCGGTATTATCGTCATTATATTTGTTATTATTAGACATACAATGTATTATTACCCGGTATTATCGTCATTATATTTGTTATTTGACCGTTGCCATGAAAACGTAACAAACAGGTATGTTTATGGTTCGAAAAAAAATTGGTTGAAGGTTAAAAACGAGTAGGTCGTGCCGTTGTCATGGAAACGTAAACAGAGATTATACACAACTATAGATATAGTTCGTAAAAATAGAAATATAATTGTATTAATTTTTATACCTACTTAGCTAGTTTTGTTTAAACAAATAGTCGCATTTTTGAGTAAAGGACTATACAAGCCTTGTTCTCTAATGAGTGTACTGCTGACCACGCTATAATGGCCTCAAGCTAAGCTTCGCTACGCTCCCGGCCTCCTAGCTTGGTCATCATTGCAACTCTTGCTGGCCGCGCTATAAAGGCTTCATCCTTTGGTCTCGGCCTTTATTTTAGCTTGTCCATCAAGAGTTGCAATGCTGACCGTGCTGTGGAGGACTGGAGCTGCGCTGCGCCGCGCTTTCGGCCATCAACAACGCGGTCAGCAACACATTCATTAGAGACCGCGGCAGTAATGTACTATACCAAAACCAACATTGATTATTATTATCAGAAAGAATGATCAGATTTTGGATTTGCTAACAACATATAAAAATACAAATACTTCATTGGTACCTAACCTGCGTATAATTAGAAATTGACTCACACTTCATTTTTATTTAACAATTGTGTCACGAGTTTAAGCTTTTCTAATAAGCATGTTTCATTAACCTGTAGCAACAAAATTATTATCTGTGTGACTTTCTTTACTCCAGTCATCTTGCCTTTCTCGAATTTCGTTACATATGTCTCCTTACAACAAAGGAATCTCGTTTATATTAGTCACTATATAGGTCATAATATTGTATTTGGTAAGAATTAGGACACCGGTAAACATAAACTTACATAAATAATTTCCCAACTCTAATATCTAGAAATGTACAGTTACAAAATGTAATAAATAAAAGGTTATCAACTAAACACAACATGTGAATTCTACATAAAAATATTTGTACGAATTGTGTAATGCTAAAGAATTCACCTACTCTGTACATTTGAATCTGTATGTATAAACAGGTTTATATCATTGGACCCGTCGTCTCCGTATCCTCCAAAGTTATCACCTCCGCATCCGCATTCGCTGCCGTATCCAAACATAGGGGAACCATACGGACATCCATTACCATACGGACCGTTCATTGGGACTGCAACAGGATACGGGATGAAGTTACAACCGCAACCATATCCGTTGTTTCCGCCACCGTAGCCTCCACATCCGCCGCCATATCCCCCGCCACCCCCGCCACATCCACCGCCACCACCATAACAACCGCCACCACCATAACCACCTCCACATCCACCGCCACCACCATAACCACCACATCCTCCACCACATCCTCCACCACATCCACCACCACATCCGCCACCACATCCGCCACCACATCCTCCACCACATCCGCCACCACATCCACCACCGTATCCACCACCATATCCACCACCGTATCCGCCTCCAAATCCACCGCCTCTCCTATTTCTCAGAGCAAATATGAGGAAATAAAGAAGGTGTTGCCAGGAGTTGTCGTCGTCACCTCCATCGAGAATGATCGGTGGCATAGGTGGCGGGTATCCAGGGTAGAAGGGAGGGTAATTGTTGTTGTTGAAGTTAGGTACGCTCGGTGCATAGTCCGAGTAGGAGTCGCAAGGTTGAAGGATTGGCTTGATGATGGCTGGTATGACGAGCTGTGGCGCCGATTGCACGCAGGGCGTTACTGTAGCCATCTGCTGAACTCCGTATGGCTGGCTAATGTATGCGGTTTGGGCAAACACCCTGCATGACTGTGAAGAAAAATGAACGTCTCATTATGCAAGAATGTTTTCTTGAATTTTCAATACTAAAAATATTAACATTGATAATGAGACACACTGGGAATGTGAATGATCAAAATTACAGATTTTATTCTTACCCTGACAATTAGCAGAAGCGCCGATAAAAATGTCCCCTTCTCGGAACCCATATTGGAAGTTCACGTATGTCTGCTCTAATAATTGAGGTACTGTTATATACTATGTACCTATTTCAAAATCGGTTAATAGGTAACGCGTATTATGTAACCGTAACCTTAATGTATTGGGCACGTACATAGAGATACCTACAAAATCAGGTGGGTATTGTGTTGGTAATATTTGTTTTATCATTTCTTGGAATACCATTTCTTAATGCACTTTTACATTAGCTGTAGCCCTATTTATTACTTCCTAATTGTGAAACCTATATTGTCTACATTCAGATTGGAAGCACGTGTAGAAGGTATATTGGTAAATATTAAGCTTCTATTTTAAGAATATAATAACCGCCTGTTTTTCGAAAAAATAATAAGGTTACTACTTGGAATATATTTAATTGAAAATAAAACAACATTTCAGCAAGTTATTATAGGACTGCTGACAGGTATAGGGATAGGATACGGTATGGGTATGTTCTGACAGCAGTTACATCCGCCGCCGCCACCGCCTCCGCATCCGCCTCCGCCACCACATCCGCCACCGCATCCACCTCCCCCACCGCCGCCAAAGCCGCCTCCGAAGCCTCCATCACATAGCAAGAGTAGGAGTATTGGTAATATACTATGTAATCCATCATCGTCGTTGGATTTCACTATAATGGGGTACGGGGGTGCCCCATATCCATACCCACCTCCATAATTACCTGGATATTGAGCGTGGATAAACAATATCTGTAAAAATAGGTTATTTTTTATTCTGTGTTCTGGGTTTTAATAGAAGAATACTATGTCAAACCAAAAAGTCTTACGGCCGAATACATTTGAGAGCTGCTTAACTTTGACTCGCCATACAAAAAAAATCAGTTAACGACGTCTTAAACTGCTAAGTAGGACTTAAATATTTAAATAGTCATTGAGTATTCGGCCGTTAGATTATTTAATTATTGAGCTTGCGAGATAAAGGCAGTTCCTAATGGTACTTATTTAAAAAAATATAGAACAAAATTGATCCTTACATTGCTGATCAATAACAGACAGCCGAACCACAGTGCCGAACACATTATAAACAAACTATTCCGCGGAACCAATCTCACGTTTATATATAAACATCTATTTCGTTATCAGATAACATGTTACTGAAGTGACTCAATAAGTTGTTGTCACGTAAAATTATGTAAATGATGTATTTTAAATCGATTTCTAAACTTTAGTATGAAGTCTATCTGGAGTATTTTAACAATTAACTGTGGTCATATCGTCAGATCGACAATTAAACATCGGTAATCGCGTGTATAGAAGAAGACAAGATAAGTCTACGAACTTCTATGTATAACTCTGAAATAGTTTTCCCTTGGGTTTTTTATTATTGGTGACTTGACAAGACAATGCTATTATTTATTACTGGAAATACTCTTCTTCTTCTTCTTCTTTTCATGGACCTTATTTACAAGGTATTTGGCCACATTAATAGCGTTGGGTGTGGCCGCGTTCAAGTCCTCCCTTGTGTAGGCAAGGGACACACCAGCAGCTGTTGCATCGACTGGATGGGATCACCGCAGTCGCACTGCGTCATTGAAATATTAAAAAATAAGATTTCTAAACCTTTATTTGCCCGTACTAATCCTTAATCTACAGTTCCAATCAAAAGTTCCCCTGAGTCAACAAAACTATGAGGAGCGGCAGTATCCTTTCCAGACTGTCATTGTTACTGCCGACCGGGACGGGCAGGAACGGAGGGGGGTACGGCGGCGGCACGGGCGGCCCGCAGTTACTGCAGCCTCCAGGGTAGCCGTATGGAACTGCCTCTATAACCTGTGGGGGAATAAGGACTTCTTATAAGCCGAGATCGCAATTAGGGCCTTAAGTCGCATAGCCATTGTGGCGTTTTGCTATAGTGATCGAACCTCTGATTGGTCGATTGATTCTGACCGACCAATCAGAGGCCGATCAGCCGGCCGGCCGACCAATCAGAAGGTCGATCACTATAGCAGCTCAGTGGCAATGGCTTACCGACTTCAGGCCCAGATATGACGTTATGTGGGGCCAGTCAAGGAAGGCAAGTGATTCCGTCTCGTTTCACGGTCGATTGAACCTCGTGGGACTATTTAGACAATATTTTCATGGTATCCAACGATTGGGCATCGAGGGAGGCAGATTTCGTCATAATGCTTTTACCTAATTCATGTTTTATAAATGCAGCGATAAGGTGTATGTTTTTCGCCATTATGTCAGCTCTTTTTATTACTCCATTAGGGAAAATTAAGTTCTCGGTCACTTTGAGCTTTTTATCTCAAGACGGATTCTCAACGAATGTTGTTAAACCGTAAGTAAGTTTTGTTAGGTCGAGTTAGAAACTTTTAGATAACGGCTGACGACTCCTGAACATAGGCTTAAGTGATGAAGTATACTAATGTTCTTAGGAGAATGCTTATAATTCCTACAATGCCATTAATTTTATCGGGCCCGTTAGCCGAAAGAGGACCCACAATTTTGACATAATTTGACAGTCGTGTATACTAGCGAAGCTCTCAACGGGCCAGCAGATGAGTCTGTGGGACGTGTACATAGTTATACTACTTCAAGTACTTCGTTGTTAACATCATTTGAAAGTATTTTTTTAAATTTGCAGTACCTACTTGCAAAAGTCTCAAGGAGATATAGCGGCGGGCATTTGTGAGACGAGGAATTAAAGTTGCTACAAGTAAAATGAAAGGGATTACTTAATTATAGGTATTTTTTTGACCTAGTAGCTGTACCATGAGTGTAAGCGCCGCTATACACGGACTGCTTGTCGACAGCTCTAGAGCAGTTGGTTGCAGTCGACCGCAGTTTCAATACAAAATTGACATTCACCATATACGGACCGCTCAAGCAGTCGGCGGGCGGTCGATTGCAACCAACTGCTCTAGAGCTGTTGTCAAGCAGTCCGTGTATGGCGGCGCTTAGACTCGCTAGACGAACGTGAGTATAATTCATATATGACGAATCGTTAGGTCCTCAGGTGTAAAATAAGCGTGCTATACAATTTCATGGGGACGAAGTTTAAAATATTTTCCTGGCCACTAGTGATAGGGACTGTAGTGGTGCCCAACGTAATCCAATAGTTTACATAGACGTAGTCGCAAATAAAGAATTGAATTGAATTGAACTAGGGCCTGCCTTATGACATGTAGTAATGACAGATAGATTAGTATTAAATATACTTACGCTGAAGAGAGCAATTGCTGCGAGAAGAATAACAGATCTTGCTGACACCATCGTTCTAATTTACTATGATGCCTTCTACGAATCCTACAGAATATATACCGGATTACTTATCTGCGAGAATTCCTTAACAATTACTAAAAGGGCTTATTTAGACGCATATTTAAAGACGTCATTGTGTTTTAACAGGTGTTAGATTGTGACGATGCTAAATTACCTATCTGTAGTATGTGAGTCATAACTACGTTTTAAGTTTTGAATCATTAGTCTTATAATAGTAATAAGTTATTGTTGTGGTAGTTTCCCCAGGTATTATGAAAAGCGTCTCTATATCGCAATTTGTGGGAAAACGATTATCGTTTTATTAGCACGGCAACAAAAACAATACGGTATTTAATAAATAATTTATTTATAACAAAGTTGTATCTAAGCTACCACCTTACGTGTCCTCATCCTCCACGTATTCTGAGTCATTTTCCCCTGAATATGCTTCCACACTGTCAACACTAACTACATTATTCATATAACTATTCTTCTCCTTCATATTCGCTGTATTCTCTAACTCAACGTCATTCTTTTGAGCTAAAGATTCCTCTGTTCTCTCACTATAATTCTTCTGGTTGGAATAACCTCCAAAAATTGTAGGTTCTTCATTGATATTACCACACCCATTCTGATATCCGCAGTTACGACAGCCGCATCCATTTCTCTCTTTGAGCAAATTTATTATGAGAGGGATCAATGTTTTAAGACTTGACTTCCCTTTCTTGGGAGAAGCGTAAGCAGAAGCGATTGCGTACTGAGGACTTGAAGGTTGAAGTTGTGACAAAATCAGAGACATCAAGGACGCCTCTTCATCTTCGACTGGAATGTATTGATTCTGGAGATAAGAGGACAGAGGTTGAGCTTGAATTGTTATAAACGCCGGCTGGTTGCCTGCCGGTGAGACTGCTGGTTGATATGATGTAACCTGTTGGCCCTGTGCAGGGCTATATTGCTGATTTTCCATTCTCGGTTGATATTGTACCGGGTTGAATCCCACCTGATTCTGCATAGTTACAGGCTGCTGTGTTTGGAGAGATCTCACCAACATTTGTTTTTGGATATCCGTTAATTGATTCTGTGGAGGTATCGGGTTTTGTGGGTACACTTGTTGGTTAGATGCGAAGTTATTCTGAGGTCCAATAAGAGATAATAGTGAAGGCTGGTTTATCACAGATTCTGCGTAAGAAGGAGCCGTTAAAGGTATATTTGTGATCTGCATCATAGGTATATTTGCCGGTCCCATATTCTGCGGTGGTATTGCTTGGTTATTAGATTTACCACCACCGACTACTTGAAGTGAGGATAAACTCGCAAGACCTGGATTTGCTGCTCCTTGAGGTGCTATTCCGGGTTTTGGGTTTCCTACAGACATATCAGGTTGCGATGGCTGCTGCTGTCTGATAACTTGGACATTGAAAGGTGATGGTCCTCCTTGTGCTTTTAAATTGCCTTGTAGATTGAGTTGCTGTTGCATATTCCCTTGTAAATTGGCAACTTGTTGCATATAGTCCTGTTGGAAGTTCGGTTGCTGTTGCATGTTGCCCTGCTGGAAGTTTGGTTGTTGGTAATTGAAGTTGGCGCCTCCGTTTTGATTCTGTTTTGCGTTTGGCGCATTTATCCGTTGCATCGCTTGCTGTTGGAGCGTCATAGCGTTGTTGTTGGCACCTACATTTTGGTTGCTCCCTGATACTTGTTGTCCTTTGATTCCCTGATGTCCCTGTAAGAAGATTAGTCAATGTTAAAAACTTAATTTAAACAATACCTTCCTCTTGACTCATACACTGGTAGAGATTATGCTAAGATGTAAGCAATCGTTTAATAATGTTCTACTTCTTTTGATAAAACAGCGTTATTAATAAAAGATTTACCTGCAGATATATGAGTAGAAAGGTACAATATAGTCTGGCTGACGCCATTTCCAAAATCTGCATGAGTGTCTTTTATTCCTTCTTATATACGAATGATTATCTTATAATGAGATGTGACACAATCAAGTGATGATTATCATTATAAACCTTATCAGTATTGTCCGTCAGATGTACAATGTGGAACCTCGTCACGTTCCTTTGAAACGAAGTTTCCGATGAATCGAGATAAATATCAAGATACGGTTTCATTTTGAACGTTCCATCGATCCTTTGTTAAACGATGTTTGATATAAAGGAAGGTATATTTTAATTAGTATCGCTTAGTTAATCTTTATTGTTCTTCGGTGCTTTGTCCTTAAATACAAATTAAGAACTTAGTTATTGCAAAGTTATGACCAGCGGGGCGATTGCGTAACTTGTTCGTCAATGTTTAAATTGGTTTTTTTCATCCTGTGTTGCTTTATCAATTGAAATTTATTGAAATCGGGAAGAGTGAACTCCAGACTCATCCGGATTTCAATTAATTTCAACTTCGCTGATCACCTTGCTTGAAGAACCGTCTCGGTAAATGTAATTCTCTCACACTTATGTTCCTATAATAAGAATAAGATAACAGCTTTTTACTAAATGCATAATATGAAAGTAATATTAGGTACTTATAACAAAAAAATAAACGAAACGGCTGGACCGATTTTGATAGGTCTTTCTCTGGCACATAGCTGATATTTTCACGCGTACGTAGTCGCGGGCATTGCTAGTTTACAATATGACCATAATATATAACTTCTGAATAAGAGAGGCAATCAAGGGTATGTCAATTGGCGGTAATATAGTAGATGCTTATCACTACAGCTATGACAGATATACTACTCCACCAAGCCAACTAGGATCTCGGATGGAATGCGGCTTCTCCGCCCGCACACCCGCCAACGCCTGTTGCTTCCCGCCCGCCACACCTCCCGCACACCGCCACCGCCTTGTTGTGCGGGTGACGTCATATTTGACAGGTTCCTAGTTGGCTTGGTGGAGTACAGCCCGTTCACAGTTATTTTACCTCTGACATTTACGTTATTTATTTATTTTTGAAAAACCTAGCCGATATTAGGTTTTTATAAGTCATGTAGCCTGTAGAATAAAGCCTCATCTACAGTTCATGGTCTCAAAGGCCAAGTTTAAAGAATATTTTGCGTTTTACAAAAATAAAATGAGAAACTTCAGAGGTAAAATAACTGTGAACGGACAGTCGTAGTAGTTTTTGAATTTCAATCAAACTTTCATCTCGCAGTTTAGAAGAGCGTGGCCCATAATTATAATCCGCGAACACTTTCAAAGCATTTTCCATAAGAAATCTCATCGTCCAACAACGTTACCCAAGATCGCGCACACTTACGATGGAAAGTGATAATTGTCACATAACCGATTACAACATGGTGACCAATTACCAATATTGGGGGACCAATCACCAATATACAAAAAAAGGTAACGAAATAAAAAAAAATGGGTATAACAACTCATTTAATGGGTGCAAAATAATTGAACGGTTATTGCCAAATTTTACATCTACACAAATTAATGCAGTTGAAGTGTATGTTTGTATTGTTAAAATAACAGATTTTTACTTAATGCAACTATGAAAGTGTATGTACGATACTAACAAAAAAACTTTCACTGGCAGATAGCTGATGTTATAAGAAGTTACGTAGGCTACTTTTATTTTAGAAAAATTAATGAGGGTTCTGCGCAAAAATTCTAAAATCTCTTTCTTTTTCTAAAATTTACGCGTACAAAGTTTAATATACATTACATTATTATTCGTAACTTTATGTATAAGTACTAAAAAAAAGTTAAAAAAAAAAACATTATACCCCGGGAGACACTGTTATCGTACCTAGCAATTTAATCTCGCAATTTTTATTAGAACAAAGAAAAACTGACTGAATGTGTCTCCCTGGTCAAATAAAAGAATTTCATATTATGAGACTGTTTAGTTACATTATAACAATTTACTTTATTCATGACTTTGTATTGTATTATTGTTTTATTTAAGCGTTTGTACACGCTACGATTGGTTTAAGAAAATGTTTCCTGTTCTAGGAGCGTTCACCAAAATTAATCTGAAGATTACCGAAACCAATGCGTTGTTAATAATGTGCCCTAAAGGGGTAATGAGGAATGAAAGGGACGAATGACTTCGTGGCAAGATAAAAGCCTTTTACGGAAAGACGTTTCATTATTGTGAGCGTGAAAAATCGTTGTGCTTACATACTATGTAAGTACCTACTTATAAGTAACTTTCCGCTTCACTTAAGTTAATTAGCCTACTAATATTAGTTGATATTATTAACTTACATAAAAATTACAATATCCAGGGTTTACATTTAAAAGATACCCAGAAGCTTTTTTTGTTTTTTTATTGTCCTAAAAACTATTTTAACTGTGCCTCATTAGGTACTCGCCACAAAAGGTGGAAACAATGGCCGTTTTCACATTACACGGCACGGCAGCGGCGACGGCTGTCACTGAGATATTTTCGGGGTTTTCATTGGTCAGTAACCAATGACAACTGGTTACTGACCAATGAAAACCCCGAAAATATCTCAGTGACAGCCGTCGCCGCTGCCGTGCCGTGTAATGTGAAAACGGCCATTTAGTGATCGCCGTATTCGCCGTATTCTTCAAGAAAGAAGAAAATTTTAGGTTTTTTTTTCTAAATGTCATCTGATATTTTTTGTAATGAAAATAGCCAGTACTAACTATTGTCACTATTTTATAGGTTGAGTTTAGGTTTCATATATTAGAAATGAAGGTGGAATTCTCGGATCATGAATTTTTAGGCTACATTTTTAAATTCACTTTTGTGAATGGTTGGTCTGGTACTATTATCATTATCTATTTCTTTGTCTCAAAAGCAGAGTTGTAATTTGCCAGGGTACTTACCTAACTTATTTAGGTTAATGAGAAATTTGTATCTAGAACCACTTTATTTTTTTAATTCCTACGGCTCTTATATAAAAAATGGGTGTGTTACACGTTACAAGTACATTTGGGAAATTGGCTGTCAATAAAATTGATAACGCTTACTCATCATAGTTTATTAATTAAAGTGATGCTAATAAAATATAACATAAATAAATAGACTACATGACTACACAAAAAATCTGGCTCAGGCGTCATTCACATGGCAATTATGAAAACTTATTTCCCGTTTTTTTTTTTATCAAAAACGTGAATGTAGCCGGCTGTCTGTCCACTGAAGTTAGAAATCAGATTGTAGCACAGCTCAGCGACTGCTGGCACTGCCACTGCTACTACTGTCACTAGCATTACTGCCGCTATCTGCTTTATTAACATTAGCAGTATTCGCAGCATTATTCAAACTATTATTATCATCAGTTACAACATTAACTACTTCTGTAGGATCACTAGCAGCCGCTGCAGTGCCGCCTCCGCCTCCTTTAGCTTTTGGAGAATCATGACCGCTTCGATCATCATCATCGTCATCATCATCATCACCGCCCCGGTAAGGCCTGGTGATGATCGGGTTGTTTGTGGGAAATGGTATCGGGTATGGGATCGGTATGTTGTTGCTGCAACAGTTGCAACAGCCACTGCCCCCTCCCCCACAGCCTCCCCCGAAGCCCCTGTTCCTGGCGGCCAGCAGTAGGATGGTCAGGAGTATCCCGATGTCGTCATCATCGTCTTTGGTGTAGGTGATGGGTGCGCCGCCGTAGTAAGGTAGGATTTGAGCTGATGCTTCTGGCTTCTGAAAACAGAGGTTACATATAAAGATGTTACATTAGTTAACGGGTGCGTCTATATAAAGAGCTTATTACACTTGGCTAAATTTATAAGCTTAAATTCAGAAGCTTCTAAATATTTATTTATAAATGCTTTTTGAGTTTACATGAATAAAAAACTTTTGACTTTGACTTTAAACCATTCTAGCTTCTGAATAGCTTGCTAAATGTGATTACAATTGCCTAAATTCAGTAACGACTAAATGAAGTAGACTAAATGAAGTAGCCTAAACTTAGTTAAGTGTAATAACTTAAGGCTTAAACTTAGCCCCTTAAGGCGAGTGGCGCGCCCGAGCAGTCACTTTTGACATCATCATGTCATAAGTGATGGCTTGGCCGCGGCAGCTCGCCCCATATAAACGCAACCAATTTTGTCCAACTATAAATTTCTTACATGATACTGTCTACTATTCAAAGGGTTACTGCCGTGATACTTGTGATATTACTGATATTGCGATATAACCAGGAGCATTCAAATCTGTTTGCCGAAACTTACCTCGTAACTAACTAGGAATAATAAGAAAACTGCACCAAAGTATAATGAAACCTTCATTGTCTATAGTTAACATAAGATCTCATGTAAACACATCTGATTCTGATCTCTGTATTACAATAACATTTCAATCGAACATTTCTTCTATTTAAGCATAATATTACATCAAGAAAGTGCTATCTTATCGTGTTTACAGTATAGTGAGGTATTCGCGTTATCTCACGTGCTACTTTTTATCTAATTTCTCTTTTCTTTATACACATATATAATTTCGTAATTTTGTGCAATTCCAATTCTATTACATGCAACCGGTGCGTTTTATCTAATTTCTCTCATCCGTGCTAGCCTTCAGCTTGCAACCTTCGTTCAATTATTTAATAACGGAAACCGAAGTTATAAACCTAATGATCATGGACCTTATAGCACAGAAAAAATCCCAAAAGCACTTTTACAGTACAAATTGGTCTTTTGTATTCCCAATTTTGATTTTAATTTCAATTCTAACATCCCTTTTAATGATTCTCAGTCAAGCAAAGAAGTCAAAAGCTCTTTGCATTGCCTAGAAATATAAAAAGTTTACGCATTTCGGCTCGGCAATATTAAAGGTAATTAAAAGCAAGCTTCTCCCAATACAATTTCGAATACGATCAAACATGCGCCTTATGAAGCTATTTGGAGGACATTCCAAGGGCTCTGGATTGTCTGGAAATGCTTACCAGCAAATAGACGGCGCACCGCGGCGATGAATCAAGTTTCTCGGTCGATCTGCGGGGACCAATTAACGCAATGTTTTTATGTGTATGTGTGTAGAGTAGCAGCCGCTTTTGTAGGTTTGTGGAAATTGTTATTAACATTATTGAAGCGTGTTATTTCTGTGTATTGTATTGTTTTGATATGATTGTGATTAACCTGAACTTAGTTCTTGTTATTTGAATTTATCACGATATGCTTTTGTATGTTGCCCTTACAGTTAAGCTCCTAGTTCTCAACGAATTATTTACAGGAAAGTTTGTGGTGTCATTTCTATGACTGATGACTGCTATGTGACGGCAGGCAGTAGGTGAAGATCTTGAGCCGACCCCAAATGATGATAAATTATTTGCATATTCACACCTAAGCAAATTGTGTCTTCCAAATATGTATCAAAATGTTACGTAGGCGCCATCTAAATCAGATCAGCGATCAATCCAGTTATGAAATCCGAGATGCCGGTGGATGGAAATCCTTGCTCCAATTTTCCCGCAAAAAATATTGTGTAATATTCAGCTCTTGTATTTCTTCCAGTAAAATAACAAATAATATGTGGGTTGGTTTGTGCTTTATGTTCACTCTTATGAACCTATTTCTCGGGAAAATATAATGTGTAAGAAAATATTTATAGGAATAGGGAGAAATAATCTGTGAAGTTCACTACGTATTAAACAAGACTGTACGAACAATGACAATAAAACTCTTGTTATGATTATATTATGTTTAATATTTATTAATTAAATTAGTTTTAATACTTGAATAATCTAACTTCTATCTTTATACAATTGATTTAACAAAAAAGTAACAAAACACAACATACACATCCCCAAATTTATAAAAAGTTAAGATGGACTTCCACTGGCATTACAAATCACGTTTTTTCCTAGAAATGCTTTGTAATACCATTGTTAACTAGCTAGAAATCTCTATGAGTTTGGGGATAAGTGTTCCACTTAGTAATCATCAGACAGACAACCCATCACAATAGGATTGTTCGTAGGGATAGGAATAGGATACGGAATCGGTATGTTTGAACCACACTGACAACCTGAATATCCACCACCACAGTTATTCCCACAACCACCATCCAACAACGCCAACAATATTATTGGAAGCCAACTTTTCCATCTGGACCTTGACTTTTCTACTACATGAATAGGGGGCATCATTGAGGGAATATTAAATGAGGAACTATAATCGGGAGCAGGTGAAGCTGTAGATATTACTGCTATGATCGGCTCTGGCGTGACTGGTGCTGGCATATTGATTTGTAAACTTATTGGCAATGGAAACTGTTGGCCACAACCTGCTGCCGTATCCGTAGTTACAACATTGGTCACTGGGATTTCTATTGGAGTTGATATTGGTATTGCATTGGGTTCTGGTAAATAAGGCCAACTTCCAATATTTTGTAATGGTATAGAGATTGATGGTGCAGGAAGAACAGGGGCTCTAATAGGTACAGCTGGTGGAAGCATTTGGGGTATTTGCAAATTGAACTGAGGCTGAATAATTTCAGGTTGTAAATTACAATTTGGGGTGAAAATATTACATTGTTTTACTGTTTGTGGTCCTGAAAGTCCGATAATGGGGACAGGGCCGAAACAATTGTAGTTTTGGTCTGTAATTGGAAATGGTGGTATAGTTGGTGGCGCTTGTGGGGGTGCAAACGTTGGAGGTGAGGGTACAAATGAAGTTATCGGGTACGGTATACCTGTTGGTGGTAAAATAGGATAGGAAGGTGCATTGGGTACCATGAAATTAGATTGCGGGATTTGGTACGGGTTTGTTAAAACCAAATTTGGACTAAAACATTGCGTGCAAGACCGTACATTACTAATATCTGCTGGTATGCCTTCATTTACAAAAACATTTGGAGCCGCCGGATACGGGTTAATTATCCCTAAATTCGATTGTGATGGTGGTAAAGAATTAGGGTTAACAGACAAGTTTGGCGTGAAACATTGTTGGCAGGGCAGTCCGTTTGGTACCTCTTGTGGATTGCCACACAATGGCTGTGGGACCCCTTCATTGGTGACTATGTTTTGACTCTCTGGAAAGATCCTTTGAATAGCAGGTAATACTTTGGGTAGCACCCCGTTTGCCGATGCGATCGTCAGTAGAGTGTTCAGCAGTTGGGATTTAGAAGATCCGAACGGTACCGATTCCTTCGGTAACGGCACTGAACTTTGAGGGATTCCTGGTCCGACTGTTTGACATAATGCTGGTCCATTCTGCAATAAAAAAAACAGTTATAACATTGGTTCTACGCTAGGTGTCTACATTTTGATAAAGCATGGCAAACTTACATTCAAAGATATAAATATCAAAATGAATGAAAATGACCGTCTCCTCGGAGACATAATGAATAAATTATATGCGATAATTATCCATTTACTTAATATACTGCGTATTCATCATGATATTTCACATGATAACATAACTTTGAAATCTATTACAATATAATTAATTGTAATTAAATTGTTGTAACACTTTGTGTAATTATCATTTCTACGAAGTTGTATATTATTAAACACTTTAATCAAACTGTTTTGATACTATAATTGTTAGAGGAAATTATAAAGGTGAATGTATTAATTTATTTAATCGCTACGACTTATCTCCACGACCCTGTCTGTTAACTCCTGACGGGGCCATTTTAAACGTGCGATTCGCAACTGATAGTAGGGTCTCCATTACTTGCGCAAAATAGACATGATAGTGTTGTGTTGAGGAATTTATACTTATCGATATTTTATTGTTACAGGTGAGCCGAAGGGATTCGAGAATCGAAATATAACGAGTCGGTATGTCTGCCATTCATAACTGTCTTGCTTCCATAATTCGCTAACCCATTTCAAACGTAGGTGTTCATACATATAGAGCTTTTCAATTTATCATTGTTAAGATATTTTGAGTCAAATTTTATTTTAGTATAGTCAAAATGGTCAAATAATGTGAGATTTATGCAGAAACGACGCCCAGATTTCCAAAAGAAGTAACTATAAGTGGACTTGACAATGAGATATCTCCAAAAAGGATTGTTTATTGTCCAAAAAACAGCCTCAGTGGGTGGTTACCGATATCGTCAAGAGACAGTCTACGAAATCGTAAATATCCATTCAATTTTTCCGTAAAACTGGTAATCCAGACGAATTTATGTTCAGTAGGGAGAAACGTTCACGGGACGGGACGCACCTAGTGACGAATGTTCTTTTTTAAATCCAATGTTTTTTTATAAATAAATCTTTTGCGGCCAGCTTCGTCATTGTTTATAGTAGAAATCGCAATCGTGAATCGGAATGGAGGAGATATATTTATTGTAAAAGAGGTCCATGATTTATTGTTTTCTCTGGTTAGCATTTTTCGTATTGTAGAGAAAGAAACGTGGGTTGTAGAGTCAGTGCGAAAAGAAAACTAATTAATTCAAACATTGGTCACTACATTCCTTCCACTCGACACCACCAAAACGACACCACCGGTGGTGTCGTATGGAATCTCTAGTCCATACGACACCACCGACTATTAGTGAGGTTACCTACATACAAAGTTGTTGATATGAAAACTCCAATTAAGTTCAAGCAGTTTCATTAATGAGGTATGTCATTTGATAAAGTTTATATTTATCTGTTAGTTTAGTTTATATTTATTTCATAAACTCTTTTTTATTAATTATCGTTTAACTATAGATAACTTGAAATAATAACTTTGGGGTCGGATCAATGTATGTGATGTTGTCTGATATTTATTTATTTATTTTAATGAACTGGGAGCTGTTTGTCAAAAACACGCGTTTCTGGACATCACTAGGGTGGTGTCGTATGGACTAGAGATTCCATACGACACCACCGGTGGTGTCGTTTTGGTGGTGTCGAGTGGAAGGAATGGGTCACTATTGGTCCTCCTTCGCCACAGACTAGCAATTTTATTCCTAATTCAAACTTGGAAATATTAACATTCATTTGTTTAGTGTCTCGAGCGAGCTCATTTTATTTTTAACAATGAGTGAATTATGTTTAGTTTAGTTTAATTTATCGTTCCATTTATTTACTTAAAACTAGACTGGTTTAGGGCCTCCGCAGACTAGCTACTTTTAGCATCGGCGACCGGCGATTTTGTGACGTATCGATGCTGCGTCGCGTTTCTTTGAGCGCGAACGAGCGAGACGCAGCATCAAAGTCGCCGATCGCCGATGCTAAAAGTAGTTAGTCTGCGGAGGCCCTTAGGGGTGTATTGAGTAAATGTCATCGTAGTTAATGTTACGGAAATGTATCCGGAAAGGAAGAGTATTATAGTCCTTTGCGAGGGAAATACAAGGATGAATAACAGTCATTGCCGTTGACTGTTCGTGTAATAAATGCGTTTCGTTGCACGCAAAAAAGAGAACGTTTATGAATTTAGGATAACTCAGTTTCTTTTACATAAGGTCTATATCTCGTCCTTTCTGCTAAGCATTTTTCATAATATTGGTAAAAATAAAAAACATTTAGCCCTTTTAACGTCCCACTGCTGGGCACGGGCCTCCCCTCAATGCGAGGGGGATTCAGGAATTTTGGTAAACCTGATTTTAATTTATTTGCGGTACTATACACGGTTAGCGGTCTCTAAAGATCCTTCTAATTAAGTTTTCATCTACTTATTTTTTTCTCTATCTAAATGTTTCAACCTTTCAGTTAAACACACTTTAGTTTGCCTTTACTTCTTGTTTTCAGAACTTAGCTCAACAAAAACATATTGCCAACTTCTAAGTCAATGAAGTTAGCTCATTACCAACATTATCGCGTTAAACTTGTCAACAAAAAGGCGCATCAATCACACCGTACTAGACGGACGGACGTCGTTACTCGGCTCTCGTATCGGCCACGACAAACTTCCTCCGACTCACTTCCGGTCTTAAACACACCACAAAACGCCTATTTGTGGATTATCTATGTTACGGGACCACAATGGTGAAGTTATGGGGGAGTTTCGATGATTTGACAAATATCAACAAGATTAGGTTCTTTATGAAGGATATTTTACAAGTTTTTGAACCCTGTAAAGTCGGTATTACAATTAATAAAATACAATTAATAAAACTCAGAGACACATCAAACAGTATCAGACAATGTTTAAACCTAATAGTACACATAGCAAAATTGCCAAAACAATTAATTTTTCTGATTTTCTAGCAGAATCTGATTTTCTATGTGAATTGCTAGGGATTATGTTAGTAAATCAGAACAATGAACTGCAAAGGCAATGTTAGATCCCAAGGTCCTATTAATATAAATAGCCGTTAAAACTTTAAAATACTGCTTAGATTTATTATACAACGTCTCAACCTCTCAAAGTTTCAACAAGAATTACCACGAAATTAAGAGGAGGGTTCGAAATTTGGTTGATTTTCTATTCTACTTTTTCTTTAAGTAAGTATGTGGACTAGGAATCTTATATTTAGATGTATGATTTTTGACTATATTATCTTGAGTATCTTTAAATCCAAATCACGATTTGATGAAATTTTCTCGATAAAAAAAATTTATGAAATGAGCTCTAATTATTTACAATTTTCCTTGCTACCACGATGTTTTTACGATTTAGATCACGAAATTATTTCTAAAACATAGCAAATAATGATATCTAAACTACCCTTCAACCATATTTTAATTCATGAAGTAGTTTTTTTTTAATTCAAGTAAATGTGGTTTGGCGCTTACGTTGTTTATTTCCGAGCGCGCGCACAATATCGCCATCTCACATTTTAAGTACTTGAACTAACCATGTCTCTCTCTAACTTTGTATTGTCAGTGTCCGCTCGGACTTGTTCGACGTCGGACCTGTGAAGGATTTTTTAAAAAATATTACGAATAAATATTACGGTCGTGCCACATTACAGGTACAGTACAGTATTTACAGTCCGCCGACGCCTATGATAAATAAATAAATATCCTTGGAAATTCTTTTACACATGACTACCTGATCCCAAACTAAGCAGAGCTTGTACTATGGAAACCAGATAACTCATATTACTACATATACTACTTTTTGTTTGTAAATACAAACTAAATATACACTTAATTACACCTAGACTCGGGACATGCGGACATGTTCATGCACACAAATGCATGTCCTGGGCAGGAATCGAACCTACGACCTGCACTGCAGCGTGATTTTCGTTTGCTTTTCCTTGTCTTGTGTAATTTCTTTTCATCTCTTGTCATTTTGTGTCATCTCTTGTCATTTTGTGTCATCTCTTGTCATTTCATAGTTATTCGTGTCATTTCTGTAAAAACTCCCTATTTCGCTTACTGTTATATACTTGCAGCATGGTCTTGGGCCGACAGTGGGAATACATTGCTTGTCAAAACAATGGAGTCGCTTTATTGCGTTTGTTGTAGGTATGGATGGGCAAGTAATAAATATATCATACATCAATAAATTATCGTAAAAAATAACATTACAGATATGGATAGGAAAATGTTTGTCCGTCCTATTCAATCTATTATATTATAAACGAAAGTAACTCTGTCTGTTACCTTTTCACGGCTAAACCGCTGAACCAATGTTGATGAATTTTGGTATGGAGATAGACTGGGTCTTGGCGGAGAACATAGGCTACTTTTTAGGGTTCCAAAGGGTGCTAACGGGACCCTATTACTAGGCCTACGCTGTCCGTCTGTCTGTCTGTCCATCTGTCAGCGCGGGCTGTATCTCACGAACCGTAACAGGTAGAGAGTTGAAATTTTCACTGAATGTGTATTTCTGTTGCCGGTGCAGAACAAATACTAAAAATATAATAACATTTAAAAATAAATATCAAGTCTCAAACTTGATATTTTTGATGTGTTTATTCTACGGTGGTACGGAACCCTTTATGTGCGAGTCCGACGCCTTCAGATCTTATGAATGTTTTCTTGAAATAAATATAGTGTATTTTAAGTAATTAACTGGCCAACCCTCAGGTCATACCTACCATGTTAGGATCTTTTTCGTTCTAGCGGGTGTAAACCGTGATTTAACGAGTTAATGTGATAATTTTTGTATTTAAATTATTCAATTCAATGTATTTGTTTCAGACATAGTCCAATATTGATTATTAAAATTATTATAATTTCACAATAAATATAAAACAATAAATAAAAGTAAAATTAAATTAAAAAAATATATATATTTATTTTTATTTTTCATGTTTTATCATTAAAATACAATATAATATAACATAAATTAAAATAAAATACAATAAAATAAAAACCTACCCCTAATTAAACAAATACCGTCCGCGTGGGATACTGGCTGCATGTCCTCCCTGTATTCAAGCTGTTCCTGTTGTCAAGCTAATTTTTTGAGCAAGGAAAGAGCCAGCCCTCTTGTCACCTGTGGCGGTAACCAGTCTAAGGGTGATTTTGATAGATAAAAAAATAAAGATAAAAAGATAAACAAAAAATAAATGCATGGTTAAATCAATAAAATTAATAAAAACTGAAAATTAAATTGAAAAAAATATTAAATATGGTAGAAAAAAATATTATGACACCGCTGATGACTTCATGATCGGCATCGAAGTTAAGTACCAAAGTATTCCTTTGCCTACGAAACATGAAAAAGATACTCATATCCGGCAGTCAGTCACTGACACAGAGTATGTACATTTCTACCCGACTACGGTGGGCGGAGGGTTATGATTTTGACCAATATGTATGTATGTTCATCTGCTCCCGTATAACGTCCAAACTATTTTTATCATAATAATTTGACTAATGAGATATCGTTGGACGCGTCTGGATCGTCCGCTGGTTATAGGCTATTATACGATCGAAATATTGTTATACGTATCTATCAGCATATTGTAGGTATCGTTTGTCTTCTTTTGACTTACTTTGTCTTCAGCAATAAAAACAACATAGAAATTAAATTATTTTTTTCAAATACACTCGACATAAAAATCCCATATAAAACGAAAAAAATATATTTGAATATTTTCATCCATTTCATCTATTTTAAAAGGTGCACTGGGACATATTATTTTAATTGTACGAATTAAACAATATTGTTCCTTCAAAAAATAACTATACTATAGTCTACTCCATAGCTGTTCTGTCCTAGCTAAGCGAGAGGGATATATCCTTCGGCAGCTCACGCGACGCTAGCCACACCCCGAAACTAAAATTCATTTTTTTCTTGTATCGTCTTAATAATTCAGCGGCAAAAAGGCTTCAACGCTTGGCATAATTTACAAGACACTACAGAATTGAGGAGTCTAAAAAAACTTCTCTCTTGGGCGCTTTTCTTCGTTTCTTTTAAAGCTTATACCGACGTCCGCTTGGCGCAGTGGTTCGAGTTGCGCGTTCGATTCCCGCCAGAGGCAAATTTTGGAAACGTTCTTTTAGTAATTTGCCCTGGTCTGTGTCACTGGGAACACCCCCAGTCCACTCATAGTACAAGCGTTACTTTGTTGGGACCGTATGGTCCCAACAAAGTAACGCTGGTGTGCTAGTCTGGCGAAATTTATTTTCTTTTTTTATGAATGAGTGTCGTACAATATACTGTGGCGGTGATCAAAGGGCGGCGAAGTAATTGCTGCGACCTCTGGCAGGCCTCAGTCACTCTGTGGTTTCGGTCGAACTAGCTCCGATCGGTTCGCGTACAAAGTCTGTACGCAATTCAATATGGCCGCCGCGCTCCTGGCGTGAACACGCGCTATAACGTTTCGCGCGCTTTTGGTTGGTCGCTCGCGTTGGAATTATTATTTTAAAATTAAAAATGACGAGCAAGACGAACTGTGGCGTATATGGCTGTCTAAATAGTTATAGAAACTGCAAATTGACTTTTTTTTCTTTGCCAGATGATTGTGAAAGGTAATTGAAGCTAATTGAAGTTTTATTTTGTTATTTAGATATAAAAAGAAGCTCATAGTTCAGTGCAGTAGACGTTATTTACAAGAGGTAGGATCGAATAGTGGAATTGAAGCGAAAATATGTAATTTGGAACAGAATGAAATGACAGTTTTTTACGGTTATACCACGTTATACCTACTAGCATCGATTACGGAATACCTACCTACCTTAATTCCTTTCATAGTTGACGAGATCCATCGTGTTGTCAGTTTTTCTACTTACCTATATTCGTATTAGACACTTACCTAAGTCGATATAAGTAGATACTAGTTGCCGTAGCGTTTTATGAGCACTCGGCCACCGGCGGAAAAAGCGAGTGAGAGAACTATAAATTCAAGGTTAACGGTCATAACTCAATGAGCGACTTGCACTTGCTGTTGCTTGATATTCTACTATGCATCCATGCTATGCTATTGCGTATTGTTCCCATGCTATTGCGTGCTGTTATATGCGCTAATTAATTTACTAAAACATATTAATTTCACCACTCCATGTCCACGCTTCCCTTCAGACTACATTTTTAAATTATTTGTTAGATTTCGCATTTATGCTGCCATTAAATTTAATAACCGCTATTTTAAAGACAAAAAATATCGAAGGCATTACATTAAAGTGCAACAACTGTAATTTTTTAAAATGTATAGTTTTAATTAACATTTAAATACAAAAATGTTGGTACTATTTTATTTTTATTAATTGTGACAACCCTACCGATTGAAGGTTAAGTAGCGTGCAGCAGCGTGCGGCAGCGGGACGGCGAATTACATACGCTAACGCGTTGCGTTAAGGCACAATTTAGATTGCGCGCGGTCGGGCGCGGCAAGTTTAGGTAATAATAATAATTTAAAATGTCGGCTTTCTTCAAGATCAAAGGAGTGCAACTTCTGTACTCCTTATCTATTCTGTGCCTCTGGCCCAACGCAGGGATGGTACAGAAGGGCTAGACAAGTGGCTGACGTCGACGAGCGTTCGTTCAAATCGCTACGCTTCATGTATGGAAATGACATAAGTCACGTGATCTACATAGCAACTTGTTGATCTACATAGCGACGTTTGACATTTCCATACATTCTGAAGTCTATTCTATTCCGTTCGATTAGCGTTCATGCCACTTGGCTAGCCCGTCAGTAGTATTAAGTTGAAGTAAAATGAATTCTTCATAATATAATCCGTAGGTAAGACTAATGACTGAGATGAGATACGCGCGCTTCAAACACACCCATAGGTATCAAACTTTATTTCGGCGACTGTATTTGTTCTAGCTAGATTAGATCAATTCTGAAGGTTGTAGATTGTATAATGGGATAGAGACTTCCACGAGTGGTGGGAATCCCATCCCATGTGATTAGGGATTGGGAATTCCCGACAATTTTTAAGTCCCGGGACACGAGACGAGTTATTTTTTTTTAACAAAATCAACTAGTTCGATTCGTGGATACGAATACTGTTTTTTCAAAAATCCAATGATGCAGTTTTAGTTTTCATCAAAATCGGCCCCGAGACTCCTTTGAGTACTTTTCGCTATTCCTCATAGTTTCGGATTTGGCCATCCACGCACACTTGAAAAAATCACTCTGTATATATAAACTAACAGATGGCGCTAGGCTCCTTCAATTATTTCAAAATAAAAATGATTACATAACTATTTCGACAATCTTGTCTCGTCTCGAGTCTCGACCCGAAAGTTCTCGAGTCCTCGAGTCCCGCGAGACAACTAAAATTACGAAAAGTCCCGGGACTTCGAGACACGAGACGTCCCGGGACCCAAACCCTACATGTGATATTCATTAATTGACGTTCAGAATGTGTGGTTGGCAACACCAAATTTTAACAGCAACCTCTTCTCTTTAGCCAGGATCTAGAAAATGCGGACAATTTATACCTTTTCTGTTGCGAGTTATACGTACTTGTAAGTATGTAGTTATACTTCTGTCGTATTACTTTAACTTACAATTTAACGACATAATTGCGCCGGCGCCGGTCGCCGCGCCGCGCGCTTAATTATAATTAAATCTGCAACCAGGGTGCGACCAACTGGTGCGACAAAAAGTCGATGTCGTAATTGTAATGAATCATTCTTAAAATAAATTATGAAACTGATGAATGAAATCTTTAATATAGTATCTTCGTATCAACTTAAGTCTCGAGCTGCTACAAACCGGTGCGAAGGCAATAATCCGCTTCATTTGGGCTTTAAATTTAGTATTTTGCCCACTTCTCTAGTTAATTAGTGACAATATGACGAACGAATAAAACAGACATCTGAATGATCTTGACCAAGAGTGGGAAAAACTAAATAATTATTAAATAGCCACGTCTCACATGCTGCGCGAGGCAAATTGCCTCACGAAGTTTGACTTGCCTCGCGCGAGGCAAGTGCGCGTCCTGCCTCATCTGAGCGCGCTGTCATTTGCCTCCCCTAGTTTGGCATAGTCATGAGACGGAACCAAATAGAACGATGTCAAACATGTCAAACTGATTGCTCGGGTACACCCTTCTCTGTCTGTAGGTTGCCTCGCGCGGCATTCGCCTGAGGCAAACGTCGTGCTTCGCGACTCATGCGGGTGAGCAGCCTCGCGCGGCATGTGCATGTTATAGACACGCCTAATGAAATGCATAGTGTTTACATTTAATGACTCCAGTCACATTGTTGCAATGCGTATTTCCTATATCATCATGTAGAGTGGCAGATATTTCAATTGCCAAAACTACAGGCCAAGTCAGTCGCAACCTTTCATTTAATGTCGCGTGGAAACAACGCAGGCTAGCCTTTTACCATTTATTTTCTATGATTTAAGTATCCAGACAGACATATTGCGTTATTTACGACATCGCTACATACCTATTTCGAGATAGTACCATGTAATGCGCAATAAACTTAAGTAACTGCCTATATATAATTTGAGTATGTATTTTCTCAGCTAGTGTGTGAAATGAACATGTTATCGCCTGTCTGTCTGCATTTTAATCGAATCCATTTTATGTTATGGAAACATTGTTCAAAACAATGTTTCTTAATATGAAATAAGATCTTTCTTTTTTAAAGCGCTTTGCTAGTTTCTTCTTTCAAAAATCCAATCCTTAAAGGACGTGGAGGTCAAAGAATAAATACTCTTGTTTTAGTATTTTGTCACGTATCACAGTGGTAGAGCTTACACAATGTGCTAGCAATGTCTTGGAGAGTACGCACAGTCGAATATAAGCTTGCTTTTATTTCATCGTACCTATCCCCGCTCGGCTAAGTAAGTGTGTGTGTGTGTGTGTGAATGTTTGTTACCACGTTTCTCCATAACTACTAAACCGATTTTAATGAAATTTGAGGTTGGTGTAGGCTCTGGAATAAGACATAGGCTAATCTTACATCTCAATTTCCACGCGGGCGAAGCCGCGGGCCACAGCTAGTAAACAGTAAAACTGTCAAAACAAGGAAGCACCAGTGTGAGCCAACGTTTGCGCAACCGATAAGCGGTTCACACCGATAGGCCGTTGGCCCGGCTGCGCAGGAGTGGATGCGCGCGTACCTGCGCTATCGGTCGCACGCGCCTTATCTCCTAGTTGTGAAACGTTCACGAGCAAGGACGAGTGATAGTGTAACTAGATATAATGGAAATCAAAATAGTTAGTTGAGCGTCGTGTTGCAAGTAGGTGGTTATTAATGCTTTGTCACAGATCGAGAAGCCAAGACGCCACCTACGTCTACAAATTTTTGAGAATGCAATCGTCAAAAGTTGGATCGGGGAAGACGGCGAATTCGATTGATCTGTTTAAAGTCCAGCTTTGAAGGACCAATCAAAATGTCAGATACGGTCACACATGTGCGGCGTCTTTGGCTTATTGGTCTACGTGCTTGTACATTTAGTTAATGCCATTTGTGGTCATCTAGATTTTAAACATTCCGTTGTGTCCAGCGCCGACGCGGCTTTACTTACTGTAGGTAAATAGGTAAGGTATGATGGCCTGACTAGCTTGCTATACCAAGCATGCTTGATAAACAATCTGTTGATAAAAAAGTTTCCGTGCCCATAAAACTAATTTTAAATTTACGAAACTGTGTTTTGTTTCCAAAACTGGTATGCTGATAAGAGATTACCACTGTATGCCTTTGTAATCTTATCATTTCTCATTATAGTATTAAGATTAGACGTGTGACAGTCATATCTCATCACCGCCAGGTAACCTAAACTATGCCCCTTCTAAATTCAATTCAATTTGTTTCAGATATGCATTACATCTATAATGTGTTAGTAATGTTGCCTTAAATAGTGTTAGTAGATATAAAATAATAATAACAACAATTCAAATTATTCTCGCATTCGAAGAAGAAATTATAAATTACACGAGAAAAAAATAATCATACATTATTAAAATAAATGAACTTTTAAACAATGTAGAAAAAAAGTAAAAGAAAAATGCGAGCCATTAGATGTGTCCATATGGCGCGCATGCCTCACCCGAGCACTCATATTATGACATTACGTCTATGCGTTCCGACGTCAAAAGTGAGTGCTCGCGCGAGGCATGCGCCTGATGAAGACGCCGCCATTACAATACATTAAGCTTCATAAATCTTTGTCCACACGTAAAATGTTTCTACGCAACGCTTATTTATAAACAATTCACAATTTCAATTGCTGAACATGACTAAGTATATCCTATTAAAAATAAACGTAGCTTGAGCGAGGTACTTATTCTAATTGCGAATTCATCAGGTAAGTACTTTGCGATTCTGAAGCCGTCTGCCAACTTGTCTAATTGACAATTGTCTGTATAGCTAACTTACTATATTAAATATTCATTGTTTCTAATTTATGGAATATGTGTGTAATTAATTTATTTATTTACTGTTACTATACCTGCACAATCTTACTTAAGTACTTATGTTTTAGCTCTGTTCGAGGATGTTACCTTTTTTACAAATGTACGATCGGATGAATTAAACATACTCTGTAGGAGATGTATAATAACAAAAACCGGCCAAGTGCGAGTCGGACTCGCGCACGAAGGGTTCCGTACCATTCTATAAAAACGGCAATCATGTCTGTTGTATGGGAACCCCACTTAAATATTTTTTTATTCTGTTTTAGTATTTGTTGTTACAGCGGCAACAGAAATACAAATTTTATTCTGACTTTTCGGATAGTTTTGATAAAATCTATTGCTCAATTCGAAATTGTATCCATAAAGGGCTATGGTAACTAAAGAGTGCACAGTATGTGCCAGCATTCAAGTCAATATTGATAAACACGTCATTATCTATTTGAGTATAACCCGTTGTGGTAACAACACGAGGAAGTTTTGAATTTAAACCAATATGGTCAAAATATTTTTTAAAGGTGCATTCTCATTAGATTCCAGTAAGTCTACATTAAAATCCCCGCACACTATAGTCGGAGGCAACGGGAGTATTCTGCCATCAAATATGACACTATGAAAGCAATACAGCAATTTCCAATCGATCGAAACCTAGAGATAACGCAAAACTTGTCAATAGCAGGCGAATTTTGGTCGTGACTATATTGCGATCTGAAAAACGAAACCATAGCGCGATCTAGGAGCTCATCTAGCGTCATCTAGTGGTGCGTAGCGGTACTATTATTTTATATATTATGAGGTTCTTATTTTATATTATCTTTGTTATAGCAACAATTATTTACTCTTTGCCACCTCACTCCCATAAAAAAAAACTGCTCAACATCAGGCGGGCTGTACGCTTTTTTGCCACCTCAGTCCCATAATTGTTAGTACACACCTGCAATAATAGGTACATAAAGTACACAAATAAATAAATACACATTCTGTGAAAAACTATTACAACGCCATCTATAGTTCTAATACTCTGTGCTTGAAACTCCGAATGCATTTGAAACTTGATTTACAAATATGTTTACGTACGTAAACAATGTATTTGCACAAATCAGTTTAGTGTTAACATTATTTTAATTTAAGCTGTGGGTGACAAAAAAAATGCGAATTACTCAAAAAAAAAACAACTCATAGTAAGATTTGAACCTAATACCCATATACACGTGGACTAACGCCTTAACCATACGGCTAAGATGATCTCTAGTATTGCACTCGAATTATTATACTACTTATGACACTGTAATGCCAATGATATCATAACAATGTTAGATGGCGCTACTTTGACTGGTACTATTAATTTAAAACTTATTTATGGGTCAAAAATGTAGTTTTACATTTCTTTTTTTTGTCAACAATTTATCTAAAATATGTCATAATGATCACTTATGGTTAAAATGTTAGTTTTCTCTTTATATATTGTTTAATTTATGAGTTATCAATAAAAACGCCAAAAATATCGAGTTTATTGTATGGGGACCCCCTTTATTTTTAAGTTTTATTTTATTTTTAGTATTTGTTGTTGTAGCGGCAACAGAAATACACATTCTGTGAAAATTTCATGTCTCTAGCTATTACCGTTTGTTAGATACAGCCCGCTGACAGACAGACGGACAGACAGACAGACAGACAGACAGACAGACGGACAGCGTAGGCTTAGTAATAGGGTCCCGTTGGCACCCTTTGGGTACGGAACCCTAAAAAAACAAGTATGGAAAAAAAGAATAGATAGGATGAGTTTTAGTGGGAAGAATATGAAACAACTGCTTACTAAGGCCGGCCAACTAAGGGCCGTAAAATCAATTTCAGCTTAAACCACAGGAGAGAGTTTAAACTCCCGCCTTCCATATAAAATCGATAGTTTAAACTCTTCACAATCGATCAACAATTCTAAAGTTGATTAAGTATGGTACGCCAACATGGATATAGTAGCTGTTCAAATAAGCACAAGATTCTCCTGCATCGATTCATATGTCCTCAATAAATAAAATAGTTGCGTCCAGATGCCTCGCGTGCCTCGCCCGAGCACTCATGTTATGACATTATGTTTATGCGTGCGAACGTCAAAACTGAGTGCTCGAGCGTGACACGCGGCTGTTGTAGACGCAGCCATTGACACGTACACCTGTCACGAGCCATCGCACAGTAACTAGGCCTCGACCACACACTCGCCTCCATCCCATGCATAGAAATCGCATCGCTTTGTTTCCACTATTACTTATGCGATGAACGACGTGACCTTTCTTTCGCCTACATCGCTGGATTCCACAGGGCCTCAAATCTACTAACTATAAACCATTATATAACCACTGGACACTGATATCTTTATGAATTCTTCATTGTAAATCGTAAATTCTTGGTCGATATGTCGGTCAGAGGACTGCTAAGCTAATAGATGGGCGAGAACATGTTGACCGCCAAGAATTTACGATTTGCAATGAAAAATTCACGAAGATAATGCCAGTGACTTCGATCAGATTCTTTGATCGAAGTTCAGTTACCAGTGCTTTTCCAATAGCTACGTCCAGAAGTGTCACATGCCGCGCGAGGAAAATTTTCCTCGCGGTGTTTGACTTGCCTCACGTGAGGCAAATGCGCGCCCCGCCTCACTTGAGCACTCACATTTGCGTCGCCTAGTTTGGCAGTCGTGAGACAGAGCGATGTCAAACGTGTCAAACTGATTGATCGGGTATACCTTTCCCTGTCTAGAGTGTCAGTTGCCTCGCCATTTGCCTCGCGCGGCATGCGACTGAGGCAAACGTCGTGCTTCGCGAGGCATGTGGGTGAGCAGCCTCGCGCGGCATGTGCATGTTGTAGACACGCCTAATGGTTAATAGTTAGCAGATTTGGGACCCAGGTGAAACGTGTAAGACGGTTGCAACCCACGCCGTGGTTTCCTGGCTTGAATGTAGAATCTTAAGTGTGATTAATGACAGTGATTGCAAGGTCAACGCGTCTATTAAGTGCAATTGTACTTGATATTTAAATGATGCAAGGTTTTAGATGTCCTACGATAGCTAGTAGATAGGCAGTTTAAACTGATAATATCGGATTGGCGTGATCAATCTAACATGTTTAATCTTATTTTATTTGACGCTTGCTGTTAACATGACCTTTGAGGCATTATTAACTTTTAGTTTACCGTTTCACTATGAACGTTCTCCCTTGGCATATTATATGAAATAGTGGAAATAGACAGGGTATTCTGTTGAAAGCTTCGAGCCTATCAATGATTGAAAGTCAATTTCATTGATGAAGTTCGATATACTATAAGTAAGGTTTTTATACTGAAGACGTTTTTCAGAATCGTTAGATAACTGAGTATCATCATCATTACGATTTTGAAACAGGCCCTTCTGTGTTTATAAATTATAACTTTTAATGAAAGGTTCGCTCGCTGTTCTAGAAAACTTCTAATTTGGTAATACGACCCTACTCGTTAAAAATTGTTAGCGTAAAACCAAGTTAGTGCATAAATTTTTGGTGCTAGAAACTTTGCAACTCCGCAGAAAATTTGATTAACATTGTGCTGTGGAACGGAGAACTAACGTTTGGAAAAGAACAAAATAATATCGAGTTAGCGTGTTCACTCACGGCGCGGCGCGATACAGAATTGCATCGACTGACGATATCGCTATGATATACCTAGTGACCGTGCGACCGCTTGCGGCTCTCTCACTCATCGTACGAAACGCAGCTGTTATAGCTACTTCACGCCGATCTTCTGTGAGAGGGTGGTACTATCCCAGTCGAGCCAGCTCGTATGAACTGCAGTCAATTGGCTACAGCTTGGCTTACCAATTCATTCCTAAAACACATTCATATCTAATATAGATTTTAGACAAAACTTTATTCTTAATTAAGTGACTTATTACCTTCATTGATTTAATATTACAGATTATAACAAACATGCATTGAATACAATGAAGTCTGAACTACAGACAATGGCCAATTCGTTGTCAGTGCGAAACGTGTTTAGAAAACAATAGCTTAATATTGAAAGTAGTACGTTTTATGAACACGAAAACGTGTTATGTTTAGTACTTAGGCTACCTAACTTTAAGTAATTATAACTTTATTGAACTTGGGCTCAGCGCATCACTACATGCAGCGAAATCCATCAATATGTTATCGCACTCGCAATTCGACCACTTAGTTAAAATACATAAGAAGGCATTTACCAGAAGATGAGCCGTATTGGCAATACCGACATGTTTTCAACATTATTTTCCGCGAGCGAATGAGCCGTACTGTGTCTATGGACTCCGTATAGTAGGACAAACTATTGTGCACAATCACGTGTCTCCCTCTTTCTTGGTAATGTCTTCGGAAAACTTACATTAAGAACTTACAACTCCGCTTTGCGTTGCATTGAAACATTGAGAGGTTACTTAATCTGTCATCTAAGTACTTCAAATAACTACTCAAGAGCTTACTCAAGTTTAATCTCATAGTTAAGGTCGCAAAAAAATATTTTTTGTACTTAAATGCTACTTAATTATTTTTTGTTTAAGTTTTCATCCGCAATTTTACTTTCAAAAGTTCCCGTCAAAAGTCCGACGAGTGGCTTTCGCTGGTGCAAAGCGATTTTTTCCAGGGCATTTCAGTTGCTTGCTATACGAAAAGAGACCTTTTCGGCTCTCATTTTAGTTGAATATAGCTCGGCATGAGGTCATACTGCACTGGTGCAACGACCTTGACCGGGGTAGAGCGCCCCGAGCCTCTGCTAAAGCCTTCAAATTAAAAATTAATCTTTATTAAGGCGACTCCACAGCTTTGTGTTGTTCTATTTACGTAGCGAGAAAGTAAGATTTTGTTGCATTTTGAATGTTACTCTTATCTGAAATATCGGTATAAAGAATTCTAATTTATTTACAACTTTATTACTCACTTAGTATAGGTACTTTTGTTAATTGAAAAAAAATAAAAGAAAAACTTTATTACGGTAAGCAAAAAAATAAGCAAAGAAAATAAGTAACTTAATAATTAAAATATATTATGTTTAAGCTGTGTTCCAATTCCAGGTACACCTACAATTTAACAATAGCAACAAGGTTTTTAAATCCAAGAATAGTTTAATCATAGTATCATAAAACAAATTCGTTGAAAATATATAAAAACGATCTATTATATTCTAATTAACGCGACGGTTGTCTTTACCGTTTCCTATTATTTTATTATAGTCAATTTCCGTCAGAGACAAACTAATAAACCGCTTATAGTAAGGCGGTTTATTGGTGTATGTACGTACCTGGTTTTAATTAAACCATTCGGCTTCAATCCGGGTGGTTTCGGATACAAATTGGGTTGTAAAAGGTAAAATGTTGCTTTTACGGGTTTTCTACAAAACATTCGATTTAGCGCCACATTCGAATGGTTATATGTATCTTGATACGTTTTTGTACGCAAAATTACAGTCACAGCCCACTTGTCGGTGCAACCAAAGGATTAGACCGCCCTAAAAACCCCACCCGAAAAAACGCGCTCCCAAATGGACCACGGCTATCCTCTAGATGAGAATATTTCCTTGATTCATACTTTTTAGAGCGTGATTTTTCAATAGTCGGGTTTTTAAACTTATTTTAGGTCTGCAAATGACTCGCAAAGGTGATGGTTCCCGATACATTTCGGTCGTCGTAGCACTGATCGCCGTCACAAAAACGATGTCTGTGTGAAATATATGTCGTGGTAGAGAGCGGTTTCACACAACAATTTCCACGTGTAGATATTTTTACGACCGTCATTGCGTACCGCCATGTAGCGAGTTAGCGAGCTCGCGCTTTCCTAGGAATATAGTTTTATTTGGACCGACCATAGAAATCATAATAAGACAGTACCTAGCTATCTGCACATTTTTCAGTTAGCACATTAGGACTAAGCCTAGAGTCTCGTAACAATGTCCATTGCCAAACCAATGATCTCTAATATGATCTTCGTGAATACTACATTATAAATCGTAAATTCTTGGCGGTCGACTTGCCGGCTTTCTCAAAAGCCGAACAACCTGAAAGCCGACATGCCGACCGCTATGAATTTACGATTTTCAGTGAAGAATTCACGTTAGATAATTGTTAGCGAACTCGCGGATCCTTGTTTATCATAAATAAAATACATTGATATGTTCTAATTCTTCATGCATGTACTAGACAAGGACATTTCCTTTGAAGTCTGCTTCAGAATCGTCGAATAACTTTTATCCTCCAAATAAGTTTGATGTTTTGACAGATATTTAATGGAGATGGAATTCTGTAACGGGGTCTTATAGAAATAAAGTTAAATCGGCGATTGTTGCGTTAAAACTGAGATCGGTCCACCCGTTCCCAGCCAGTATTGATTCGAGGCCGCCCAATAGAAACGTATCGGGTAGCCATGGGTCTATGGGAAACATCTCGCTATAGAGTATGTAACTTTACGTAGGAATAACTACTTTGTATAGGTTCGGTTTTACAGCTCTGGGATCATTTCCAGCATAAGCTGAGCTCTCTGTATTATTGAAAACCGAGATGGAGAAAGCTCAGCTTATGCTAGATGTTTCCTTGATAGGTGCAGCCGACTATACCTATGTTATGATGACTCCATTCTCTTATATTAAATAAAATAAAAAATATAACGTCACGACTTTTATCCCCATTCGGGGGTAGTCAGAGGCTTGAGTGGCCATACACCACCACATTGTGGAGGTATTAACCAACTCAAAGCCCACGTTTCACCAGATAGTCAGAACCCAACGTGACAGGTGGTGAACCTTGTCGCCGTGTATACAGGAACTGACTATTACCTAATCCCGAGGGATAGGTAGGTTTCCTCACGATGTTTTCCCTCACCGTCAGCGTACTGTAAATTATGCACATAGATGAAAATTCATCCATTGGTGCATGCCCCACCGGGGATCGAACCTGGGACCTTGTGATTGATAGCCCAACCTATTCACCCCTAGGCTACAGTCGCTTCTCTTATATTACTTATGTTTTTTTTGCCAGTTTACAATGGTTTTACAAAGCATTTCTAGGAACAAAAGTGATGTGTAAGTCCATCATACCTTGCTGTTTTGGGGGTTAATCTTTATATGATCTTTAACTCTTTTAAACACGCAGTTAATGTGCTGCAGGTTTTATTGGTGGTCAAAGAAAATGCAAATAAAACTACCTATGGATGAATTAACCCATAGTAGAGTGTGGTAGAGTCACAGTCTTATTTATCTCTAGATTGTAATACTGTGGTCAGAGTGGGGCAAAATTTAATTGCAATTAATTAATCGCGAATTGCATGTGGTGTCACAATTTACAATAAATTTAGATTTTTTTTGTCAATCGTCAACAAATCACAATTAATTGTTAATTGTGACAAAACCTGCAATTTGCAATTAATTAATCGCAATTAAATTTTGCCAACTCTGACTGTGGTATATTAGTACACAAAATTGATAATAGCTGCGTCCATAATCCCCGAGTATCACGCCCGGGTAATGAATAAAGACGTTATATCTACGTGGTCCGACACAGATATATGGGTAGACTACAGTATTGATTGCCCGGGGGCGCCGCTCGGCACATGTGGACAACCCCAATCATTCCAATACCAGGCCTATTAGTATTCTAAATAATTTCGACATTTCGCGAATTCATTGAGTCTATTTTTAAGCCAGACGTTTGACTCTCGTTATTGTCTAGAGTACGCGCTTGCAGACGACTGCATCCAAGATGGCGCCCGATCAATGGTCGCCATGGCAACGCGTCGGGACCGCTCAGCTGTCCTGAAATACGCTGAAACCAAAACACGATAGAGAGAGCCTTATGCCTTATCCACAATGTGCAAAAGTGATGGACGATCGAGGGGAAATCTCGTATGGTGTGAAAAGGACACCATAAGGATAATTAAGTTTGTTTGGGGGGAAACTTTTTATGGAGATTTGCGAAATATTTCCGGATGGTGAAAATGTTGAGTTTAAAAGAAGGTTCTTATGTAGCACTAGCTGCCCGCGAATTGTTGAAATGCTTGTCTATGTTTGCTTAAAATAAGGTAGCATCTTTATAACATCAGCTATTTGCCAGTGAAAGTTTGGTTAAAATCGGTCCAGCCGTTTCGGAGATTCGGAGAGACACATAACTAACAGACAAAAAATAAAAAAGTGAATTTTTGTTACGTACAACTTACGTTACGTTAACGTAACTTTTATTTTGAAATTACAAGCGGGCACTATATTTTGATTTATTCGTTTAGATTATCCTATCTGCAGGAAAAATCGTTTCCCTAATCTAACTTTATACCAACAACATAACAAGTTGTGAAACAAACCCATGCCGATATAAAAGCTAATAGGTACCTATTTACCGCTTTCCTACACAAAGTGAAAGCTCCAGGGAAAACGATCAATATTGAATTAATTCAGCGAAAATAAAATGTGTAAAGGTGGGCACACAACAGTAGCTCTTAATTACTAGCAAATAAGCAATTACAATAGTTACCACTGTCGTCGTTTCGGCGCTAATCCTATACCTAAATTAGTTTTTTCGTGGCACACGCAAGTATATAACCATTATATTATTAGCTGAACATTATACCACAATATGACTCAAATCAAGTATTATTTTCGGTCACAACACTAACAAAACAATATTCTTGTAACGAGACATAAACATGCGTTATTTTCAGGTGTTCTCAGTAGTCTTACCGGCTTGCCCTACGTAGGACTAGTGGGTATTTTCCTCCTAATAGCACTACCAAAAGTAGGACAACGGTGGTCTTACCTTTCCCATTAGTCTTACTATGTCAAAATAGACATCTAATAACTGGTAGACATTAATTTTCAGTCAAGAAAAGTTGATAGCCGACCATTAAAAAACCAAACAAGTGCAAGTAGGACTCGCGCCCTGAGGTTTCCGTACAAATTGGGACCCCCATACAAACTCCCACCCCTTATTTTATCCCCTTAGGGGGGGAATTTTCCAAAATCTTTCCTATGCTCTTGTTCTACGCTGTAAAATGTACCTACTGTTTAAATTTCATGTTTGTATTACCAGCGGTTTGGACTGTACACGCCTTGACAGACGGACAGGCAGACAGACAGACAGAGAGACACGGACAACAAAGTGATCCTATAAGGGTTCCGTTTTATCCTTTTGAGGTAGGAATCCTACAAACAAAAAACCTAACGACATCCATCGGATGTTTAAATTGTGAGGTATCGCAAGTATGTGTTCAGCCTTACAAGAACGACTAATACTAAGTGAGCCTCAAGCGTGAGTTACTTTTAAGGATGTTGTTGGATGTTGGTCTAACTCGAGTGGTTTCTTTGTCCAGACGGCTTGTGTGTAAACTAGTTAGATAACCATTGGCTAATAATAACTGGCTGTGCTTATTATTGTTTTAGTTATTCTAAAATTAACTCAGAACTAGTAATAGGTATGACATGGTATTGTAAAATAAACAGGAGTATAAATAAACTGTAGAGAATTGTTGCTTTAAAATAAATAAAACAATACAGTTTAAGGAAAACCCTCGTTCGTAAGGATAAATGCATTTTAATTGTCTCGTGTTTATAATTGTATGCGTCAGATTATTCAGCTCTTCAAATACCTATTTACGACTCTATGCAATCTATTATAAACCACAAAGCACTTGGACACTTTTCCTAGAAAATCACCAAATTATTTGATTTAGGTTCAACGGTCTCAATTATTCCAACAACTTCAACAAATTCTTGTAACAACATCTCGAGAACAATTCAAATCAATTATCAGTGGCATCAATTTGCAAGTTCACGAACCCTCAAGTGCGAAATCATTAATAACCACTGTTTACGGTGTTCCTAATCAAATTACCACAGACCATACACATTGATGGAAGTTCACACGAGTTCAAGTGATTTATGGCATAGTTTCGTTATCCAGCAAATATTGGTGCTACACGCAGTTTTTACAACTAGGCTCAAAAGCAAATATCGCTAGACAGAAGGTTGAAGTCGTCAGATGTCGCTAAATGGTAGAATTGACGATTTCCAACAAAAAAAAACATTCGCTCACAGACTGACGCTGGCTCGCCGAGTCGCTAAACTTAGCGACAAAGTCACTAAGTTAGCAATACTGGCTACAGGTGTGTTATTTTGTTTTTGTTGATAATATATCATTGTTAATCGAATTAACGCTGGGAATTGGGCTGGTGTCTTGTCTGATTACTTTAGTGTCGCAATGTACTTAGACAATAGTCCTAATTATGTTGGCATACCAACTGAACTTGTCTTAACTCTTAACTAAATACATTGTCGTCCTTCTCATCGTCTTAATTTGTGAGGAAGACAACAATATTTTTAGTTGTGTTTAGTTTTGGCATCAATGCGTGCTGAAGTCGACTGCGTACTGCTCAAAATATTTAATCGTTCGACGATCGGATGGATTGGCACGTACCTATGAGTCAATCTCTCGATCGATCGTTGATCGTTGCTGAGTCGCAATTTCATGTAGTACGAATTGTCGATCGAAGTCTACTGATCTCATTCTACTATCGATCGATGGCATCTGTAATAACAACACCCTGAGTATTTTGGATGCGTTTTTATGAGCCGAGTGACGGCGCAACTGAGTAATCATTACCTATGACATTATGTCTACGTGGTCAGACTGTTACCTTGGGTTCGTTGCTCACCACATTTAGACGCACCCACTCAATCGTAATCAAACACTTCTTAATCTCAAAGGTAATAGAGCCTTAATCGCAGTAGGCATTACGAGCTCTTGCCTCGTAAGTACGTAATAATACGCAATTATTTCAGTAATTCAGCCCACGGTATGGCAAAGGCCGAATGTCACGATGGAGCCAGCGGCGTGTGACGAGTCCCATGATGAGTGCGTGTACATAACTTGTTTGACCTTTCGTAGTATAATGACAGGCCCCAAACATTGTCAAAACATTGATTTATTATTTCAGCAGATGTACCTCCTAACATTGTAGGTAATCACTAGACTTGTGCTCGGCGCAACAGTACATACAGCATAATTCACACATCTGTTATTTGATTGTATGTACCTACGGTGTGCCTACCCATCACATAGGGCTTTACATATTAATGCGATGGTATCCCGCAATTTCAGACAGCATAGTAAACCAATAATGTCTCGCGTTGATAAGGGTTAAATTCTGTCTATCATTGCTCTCGCAGTCGACGCTCAGCTGAAGTCAGCAAGTAATTGCCTGCAATAATATGTCATATTATGTGTTAGGGCCGCCACATACATACGGAATTCCGTTTCGGAATATCGAATCGGCATTCCGTAAGCTTATCACACACATAATTTTATTTCCGTTCGGAATAATTCCGAACGCACAAGCTAACATTCGGAATTCCAAATCGGAAAAAAATCGAACGGAAAAATACTGTACGTACTTAGGTGATACGTCCATCCAAATGGGATGGATTTACTGCGTTCGGAATCCCGATTCGATATTCCGAAACGGAATTCCGTATGTATGTGGCGGCCCTTATATCACACTATTAGTCCCCATTTCATTCACGGCCGCTCAGACGACAGTTTTAATATCTCGTATTTATGATGTAAGCGCAGCAAATGTTTTCGAGGCGGTTGCATTTTAAATATCTTTATATCTTGTTCAATGCTTATATTTTTAGCGTACCGGTCTTTTTATATGACAAGTGATTCAGTTTTCGTTTTGGGGACACCTTGAAACGTACTTTTAAAAATATTTACGTGATTGTTTTACAGTGGAGTTAAATCCTGCAACAACTTTATAATAAGAAAACAGTCGCTAATGCAGTCGCCCGACAACACGGCCCCGAGTCGTCTAGCATTTAACAAGCGGAAAACCACTAGTCTCTAATAGTATCTTTGTGAATTATTCGTGGCGTTTGACATGTTATCGGCCATATGTTAGCAGTCAACAACATGGCGACCGCCAAGAATTCACGACAATAATATTAGAGGCTAGTGGTTTCGCAATGGTTAACAAACTCGAGACCCCGGTGGTTATTTTTTTAGTTTATATTTATCTAGAACAAATGAAAACAAAACACGTTTATTAGTTTTAATTTTAGATCTAAAAATACTAACTACTTACAACTAAAACTATCTGTTTATAATAATTGCGTTTCCTGACCTACTTATATGCCCATACCTCCAGGCTCCATTGGACCGAGCAGATCGTTCTTTTTCCTCATTTCCTCGTAAAAATAACCCAATTAGCGACCGCTTCACCAATTACGGAATATAGAAAATAATATTGCCTTTTGTCCGTTATTTAGGAACAATTCAAGAAGATTAATGCGTAATTAGTATCGGATCAGGCACATAGTAACGCGATGCCGGTGCTTTCCTACTGGTAAGACGATAAAGTGTTCTTTACAAGGCTTCTGTGGAAGGAAACTCGTATTTATGGAAATGTTAAGTAATGATTACGGCTCTTAACATCGAAAAGAAAATTGAAGTTGTCTGGAAATTCATTCGTAGTTCAAAATACAGTCCATTATATATAAGTGATTGAAAATATCTTATCTATATCTCTAAATTTTTAAAAAACATTTTCAAATATTATAACACAGTTTAAAACACGACCATCAATTACTGAAAAGAAAACAAATGACTGAAGAAAATAATGATTTCTCCAAGTCTCCCTAGATACCCCAATTTTATTACGACCAAAAAAGTACATAGTATTTATTTAAGCTGGCAGCTACTCCAAGTAAACCGGCTTTTTAACAACCCCTCTTAGTTAGTTTAATTTATTTCGAGGGGCTGAGAACGTTTCTCTTGATAGGCGAAATGTTCGCAAATAGCACGGATTTAGCCTGATATGATAATATCTGGGATTAAGGTCTGTTTACAGTGTAGGATTATAAATCAACAAGATCATTTAGAAACATAATTTGGGAAAAGAATACATTCAAACATTGATGTATTATTTTAGCAGATATGCTACCTTCAAACATCGAATTCATAAAACATGCGCTACATGCAGCGAAATTCGCACATCTGTTATTGCACTCGTAATTAGAAATTTCACTAATTAAATCCATAAATGTAATTGGCCAAAAGATGAGCCGTATTGGCAATACTTACACGTTTTCAATGTCCGCGAGTGACTGAGTCGTACTGTGTTCATGGACTCCGTTTAGTAAGACATACTATTTTGGAGGGACACATGTCTCCCTTTTCTTGGTAATGTGTTTTCTTGGTATCTTTGGATTAAGGTCTGTTTACAGTGTTGAATTACCAATCAGCAAGCTAATTTCTTGTAGTATAGTCATATTATTAATATCGTAATTTTGCAATCACTCTCTAGAAACATAATTGAAAAAAAAAGGATACATTCATCAGTGTAAAATAAATTAGTTTGCCAGCTTTTCATACGGTCGCCTCGACGTGTTTACACGTCGGGTTTACTCTACTTCTTAGCCTTTTGCTATGGTAATGAACGTTAACAATTTACATTTTCACAGCTTTATTACCAAGGTAATAAAGTGAAACGAGAAGCTTAACAGTTATAGGTACATAGAATTTACTAAAAAAACAATAATATTAGCCCTTTTAATGTCCCACTCCTGGGCACTGGCCTCCCTCAATGATAATGTTGTTGATAAGTATATATTACTGATCATCTCTACCATAATCAGGATTATTCCAGTAACTCCAAAATTAACCCCAACGCCTTCATTACGAGACTCAATCAGAACGACCGGGCGACCGGTTCACCGCCATTAAGACTAAAGGTTTACGCCCAACAGTTTTATGGCAAAGGAATTAAATCTAGTCATTCTGAGTCGAGAGGAAAGTGCTAACACAGGTCGCTTTTACGATTGTCTGGATTGCTTTCTGTCACAAAATTATAAGTCACTAGCTTCGGCCGCATTGACTTTCCCGTAGTTCGTTCTTGGATGATCCCACAGGAAATTTTTCATTTTTTCGGGATAAAAAATATCCTTTGTGTCAATGAATGTAATAAACTATCTGTGTGCCAAATTTCATCCAAATCAGTTCAGCCGTTATTGCGTGATTGAATAACAAACATACCTACCTCATTTATAATATTAGTGAGATTATTGATAGGTTTATTGATTTTCCAGGAGATTCTTGGACACAAATGTCTATGATTTAGCATTTTATCGATATTTGACTAATAATTAAATGTTCTTTACGAACATTGAAATAGTTTCCTTTTACCTTAATTTTATTCAGTTTCATGTCTTATCAACAGTGGGATAGACTCTTTTGAGGAAAAGCTCGACCTAAAAAATGGAATAATCTGATAACATTATTTGCGATGGCATACAACGATAGAGTCAGAGAATATACCGAATGTTGGATAAACGTAAAGATAATTCTTGATTTCTTAAGAAAATATTAGCTGCTCTCTCCTCGTAATAGATCTCTCGTAGTAGTAGCTAATGTAAATTATAATAATGAGGTTTTGTACTCTAAGCCAATATTCTGAAATTTATCGAAGGGCTTTGTAAAATTACGTGTAGAGCACGCCTAAATTCAATTTGTGTGGAAACCAATATTAATTTGTCGGAGCCAGCGAACTCTACTATATTCTCGGGATTTAATATTACCATTAAGCCGTTAATCATTTTGTCATAATCAGCTCAGACGGCATCTTCTACTAGCCATTTGTCTTGTTCATGAGATGAGTGTGTTTTCATCGGTCAATGTGTCTCAGATAGCAAACATGTGTACGGCCCTCCTGGATGTCAAGCAGTTACCGTACCCTAGATGCTTGCTTGCTTGGTGCTAAAGGCATCCCTCGCACATTGCCGACATGAAAGGGAGTGGGACAGAGGGAGAGGAAGCGGGGGGAGAGGGTTGGCTACCAGCTCTCTCACTCGTCGTATGAAACGCAGCTTTAATAGCTACTTTACGCTCATCTTGTGAGAGGGTGGTGATATCCCGATCGAGCCAGCCGGTATATGAGCTGCAGTCAATTGGCTAAAGCTTGGCTCTACCACCAGTATGGGACAACCTAGGAGGGGAATGTTCGATACCTGTTTTACGGCTCGCGTACGTCTACGGATTTCCTCATTTCTGATTCTTCATGGTTATACAATTCTGCGTTTGGCTCTCTCCACAGCGAGTTCAATGACTTTGAGCCTCAGGTCCAAATAAGATAACAGATATAATTAGTTACACTTTACAGCGCATATCACGTGTTGTATGCGTTTCTAATCTATCATTGAACCCAAACACCGACTGCTATTCCCGTATCCCGATTTGGCGTGGTGCGAGTGCGCGGGTGCGCGCTGACATGCGCGTGCTACTATTTATACCACGTGGTCGACGCGCTCCGACTCTCCCCCCCCCCCGCCCCGCGCGCCTGCGCTCGCGCACGTCTATCCCGCTCTTTATAAATATAGACCGAGGGAATCCATTGCGAATCGTACGTACACCGAGATGGACATTATTTATGCTCTCATTTGTGAGTCAGATGGTAAAATTGTAAATAGTCGGCACGTATCTGAACTCGAGTGTGTATGGAGAGTGCCTACCTATAGTTTTAGATTTTTATAATAGACTACAGATATTCTCTCGAATAACCGAAATGCCAACTAAACGAATTTTCGCCGACCACCGTTAATATAATCAAACTTCATTAGTGTATTGCTGATTAATAAGCGCCGCTGCTACTCCTAAACAGCTTTCGTAGTTTGATGGTCGATAGTCCCTCATACAGCTCTACCCTATACAACTTTTGCCTGATTCTCTTCACTAGAACTAATGTTCGTGTATGTCAGGTCTACAGGGTGAATTTGAAATCATGGGCATCCTTTTAAACGGTGATTCTACACACTATTCAGAATAATTAGGGAATATAAACAACAAATCAATTAATCAAAATTTATTACCCAGGTAAGGTATAACAGTTAACTGGTTTGCCTATTTGCTTACTCGAGCAATATTTTATTATCAGTAGATTTTTTTATTTATCTTCCCAAAATATTCGTAGTTTAGAAGGATGCCCATGATTTCAAATTCACCCTATATAATATAAAACGTCATTGGTTTTAATGCGCGATGCGATTTCACTACAAGCTCAGAGGTTTTTTTATAAATCACAACAAGAACAAGCAGACGAGTCCGTCTATTTTCGGTTTCATCTCGCGTAATGAAAATAGGCCGCCAATTAAACATTACTTCTGAGTATTTCGCCGAGTTATAAATACTGTGTAATTTATGTCTTCTCGCTTTACTACCGAACAAACAAACATTGTATGCACGTTCGTGTTCTCTAGTTCCATGACACGATTCATTTAAGGCGATTACCCTAAATACGCATGATTGAAGGTTATCTCCTTTTAATGAAACGAGCAATATTTTTGAATAAATATGCCATTATTTATAGACCCTTTCATCTTTAAATTCATGGTAGGAAAAGTGCTACTTACAATTTTACTATGAAAAAAAAAACAAAGTGAAGCTGTTTTCGACTTTGCTTTGACTGGTTGTTGTCATCTAGGCAGCATTCGTTAAGCCTTGTCAGATGCCTCGGGCGGCTTGAACAACTCTGACACCATTGTCCACTAACCATACGATAAGAAGCAGAAGATACATAGATATTCTTTAGCTTTACGGGCAAAAGGAGTCGCAAAAGGTTTAGGACAAACAATTATGGAAGAGAGAAAGGGCGGCCTTTTTCCAGCATTGGGATAGTTAGCTGGCTACAAAAAAGATCCAAAACATGAGGACATTAATTCTGGTAGGCTTGGCCCAGACTAATTTTCAATTTTCCTTTTGTTGTCGGTTCTTCGTCCACTTCAGCAATAGGTTGATGATAATAGGAACATCCACTATTCACAAAACTTTCCGAGTACTGAACCATTTTTACAGGAACACTAATATATCTGAAAAAATATTTATGTACTTCAATCGGCTTATATCTACCTAAGCTGCGGATTTCCAAGGCTTCAGCCTTGGTTGAGTCGGACCCGTATAATCTCTGCAAAAAATGACCCGACCACGTTCATGTCAGCAGGAACTGATTATAGCAGCCCACTGCCCAACCCAAGACCAACCAACCAAGAAAGAGGAAGAGACGTGACTGTTCAACAAAGTTTGTCCTACTAAACTGAGTCCATGGACACAGTACGACTCAGTCGCTCGCGGAAAATAATGTTGAAAACATGTCGGTATTGCCAATACGGTTCATCTTCTGGTGGTAATTGATACTACATTTCTATATTAATATTGTAAATGCGATAGTAACTTTGTCTGTCTGCTACGTTTTCACGATTAAACCGCTAGACCAATTTTGATAAATGTTGGTATAGAGATTCACAGAACCTTGGAGAAGGACATATGCTACTTTTTGTTGCGAAAATAAAACTAGAAATAAATTAAATAGGGGATGAAAGTTTGTATGGGAGACCAATCATTTCTCAAGTTCGAAGTACAAATTTTACAGCGACGGAGTCGCGGGCACCAGCTAATTATCATATTTTTAACTCATGTAGCAATGCCAGCAACTCAACATCAAGTACTAATACGCAATGGCAACACTGTATCATTTACCTCGAGCATTCCTCCTGCGCACGTGCTAGTTGTGGAATGTCCCAAAGTCTTTCCTTTGCATTACAACATGGGGTTTTTCAAAGAGCATGTTTAGAGGTATCTAAAAGGTCGGCGCCGCGTCTGCTCCCCTTAAGGGCCGGGCCCATTAGCGCGTTGCGTTGCGTCGTCGCAAGATTTTGTACTGGCGCATCACCTTCCCCCGCTTCGTCTCTCGCCCGTCGACCCTTTGATCCGTTGCGACGACGCAGCGCAGCGCACTAGTGGAGCCGCGCTCTAAGTTGCAGATGTCCTGGGCGGCGGCTTCCACTGATCATCAGGTGGATCGTCTGCCAGTGTGCCATAATTGGCAATAAAAAAACCTCCGCTTGTAAAACACGAACTACTACCAAGTTTATTGTTTCTTTGTACAAACCTAACAGTGTAGCGAACAGAGCCGTCACGGAGGCGTGATAAATGAAGGGGCACAAAGGCACGACATCCGATTGAGTCGTCATGTCGCCCACACTAGAACAAAAACACAGGTTTATGGCCATTTTTTATCTGGATCTGTTTTTAGAGTTCCGTACCTGCAGAGGGATAAACGGAACCCTCATAGGTGACTTTGTTTTCTGTCCGTCTGTCTGTCTGTCAATACGTGCATAGCCCAAACCGATATTGTTAGAAACATGAAATTTTAACAGTAGGTACCTTTTATAGCGTAGAAGAAAAGCATAGAAAGGATTTTGGAAAGTTTTAACCCTAAGGAGTGAACTTTTGTATGGGGGTCCCATATTTCTGAAGCTAGAAACATGAAGATTAGTATTTAGGCTACTAATTACCAGTCAAAAATAAAATTTTCAGCGTTTTCAGAAAATTTTACATCTAATTAGTTTGTACAGAACCCTCAAGGCGCTATGCCTACTAGCACTTGTCCGGTTTTTTATCTGTTTTTACGGAGTAATTAATTTTGTAACGAATATCCCGCGGCGCGGAACTGACACGCAAAATTGTTTCAGTAGCTTTATTAAGAGTATTAAAATTCGCTAGAAGTCGTTAGTCACTTGAATTCAATTACTGGCGTGTTGTTTTGTAGTGACAACGATGTTAGGTCAAAACTTAAAGTAATATTTTGTTTACATATTTGGAATGAGTATCCAATACTAAATACATTTTCTTAATACGTCTCTCGGCTTATCTAACGGTATTTTTGGTTGAGATATAATATTGTTATTAAGTTTAGAACGCCTACATTTTTTGTTAATACTCTGTAGTCGAATGAAGACAAATTGCAATTGTTGGTTTCTCCTTCCATTTTCGCGGGAATTTTCACGGTAAAAGTAATTTTAGCGCTCGACATTTTCTGTAATTGCTACATAATTTACCGTTCCACGCTAGCTTCTGAGCGAGTGTTGTTGAACAAGCAAATATTTTTTTTCAGCTTGTAGAAAGGTAAAGATCATTGAGGTTGTTGCATTAAACCCGTATTCACCATCCGATATTTTAGGGGCCCTTACCCTAAATCAGGGAGGTGAAATAAGAGTTAGGAATAAACAAATATCGCTAAACTAACACACCTACTATATGGTCCCAATACGAATACCGTTTACATAATGTTTTTTTGTCGCAAGCTTTATTAAAAGTCCCTTTCCCATGATCCGCTCCGAAAAGGCGAAAACCTATTTTACACAGATCTTGATAATGAAATCCATTATGCCGACTGGTACAGTCAGCGAAATCAGACATTGAACATCTAATGGGTAATACTCTTTATTTTAGAAATGTTGGTGAACATTTTCAAACCCAAATATTAGCAATATATTTAAATATTGTTTAGATCTAGTAAAATCATGGATTCGATGCCAAAATAAATGTACAAACGATAAGATAAACTGAGAATTTACAGCGCCTTATGTTGCTGACTGTCACGCGACCTATATTATTTTAATTTGAACGTACATTATCCTGTCTGACCTTTGCTTTTATAGTTAGTTTCTGGCAAAGGCATTAAATAGCTATGCCAAATTTCACACCTCATTCTCTAAAAAAATCCTTGAGTGCACTGAACTGGGTGAGTTTAGAAGATAATTAGACACACGTGGGGACGGTGTCACCAATTTATATTTGCACGTGGCCAAAATTTGAACTAGCGTTGTTATTACGATAATCACAAAGTTTTTATAGTTTTGCGAAGACAGTGGCGCCGCCGTCATCTGGCAGATAAGTGTGGCAATGTGCGTGTTTTGATTTACATCGTTAATGGGCCAAGGAGAGTCGCGACTCGCGCAGCAAAATAGATTTTGTGCCAATCTTCTTGGATGGCGTTATGCGATGACATGCCACTGGCTCTACCTTTTGTTCAACTCGCTTAACAAAATATTTTTCATCACACCCATTCGAAAAACATCAATTGCCTTTCAAGGCTAGCGGGAGCAAAATTCTATTTTGCTCCCACGGGAGTTTTTGTTTCTCCTTCCTGATTGGTCAGCGTTCGTGCTTCTGAATTGAATGTGAAAAAAAATCTAACGCTTAATGTATGAAGAAGTTACTTGCCGGTTAGGATTACGCGGCATCCAAAGAGAATGTAATGGCAACGCGCGCTGAAAAAATATTGTCTAGTATATTTATTTTTTTAATTTCTTTTGTCTCGGGGTAGTAAGTTTAAGTTATTGCAAATAATAATGAAAAATGAGTTCGAGTAATGATGTGAAGATATATTATTTGTTTGGATACTACATAATATTATGAGAGTTTCGAGTAGGTAGAGGTACACGTAGCTTTTTATTTTTCTCATAGGTAGTGATGAAAAATAGTATGTATCATTCGGGGCCAAAATATTTTGTCCTCGGGCGGGGTATTTTGAATTCCTCGCAAAGCTCAGGATATTATTTTAGAATCCTTCGCTTTCCTCTGAATTCAAAATAACGCCCTCGCGGAACAAAATACCCCATTTTGGCCCCATATAACACAAATAACTATTACGTAGACGCTAGGAACTAAATAGACGCGAGTTCTACACACTTATCTGACCCGATGGACAAAAGGAACTAAAATGTTCAATAGAGAAATGTAATTCCCATTTTGACAGTCTTGTTTTGCCACTAGCGACGTTTGTGACACGTGGTACAATATTTAAGTATAACTTATGCATATAACTTATGTATTCGGCTGTTAGGTCCCTTGGTGATACAGACAGTTTATGATACCCAAACGCTTGGCTATTTCTCTGCTATCATGTTATTTATTATTTAAGGCAAATGCATGTAGGTAGGTATCACGTAATACTCAGTAATATACACAAAAGGTTATATTAAACGTTTAACCGTCTTCATCGTGAACGTTATGGAAAACTTAATAAAAAAGTTCTCGCCAACATAATGTATGTAAATGACGGTACGTAGGTACTGATATCAAAGCGCCTTTGTTGTCTAGGTACTCCTTTGCGAGTTAATATCGCTTAGGTACCGGTATATGTAAGCAAGTACATACCTATATGTTTCAAAAGTTGGAAATAATATTTGAGCGTTTGGACGAATATCGGTCACATACTTCACTGGTAAACATTTAATTGAAATTCGAACACAGATTTAATTATTTGTCCGCCATATAAAAGTATAATATCTCAAGTAAGTACTAACTATGGATTTTATTTGTAGGTTGGTTCATGCAGTTAAGGGCCACTGCAACCTCACCGGCACACTAGCTACTTTTAGCATCGGCGATCGGCGATTTTGACGCTGCGTCTCGCTCGTTCGCGCTCGAAGAAACGCGACGCAGCATCGATACGTCACAAAATCGCCGGTCGCCGATGCTAAAAGTAGCAAGTCTGTGGAGGCCCTAACACGCTTTTCTTGCCCGTTGCATTTGTCGCAACATGATAGTTGTAACAAATATTCGAAGGCCCGGATAGATAGTATTAGATTGTTATTTCGAACTATTGAAACACACTGTTTAAAATCTAGCTATGTGAAGTAAATTTTAAAACTAAAACAATGGCCTAACAACCTCTCACACAAAACTTCTTTTTAATCCAAATTCATCGACTATTGTTATTAAAATTTATAGTAGCTTACATAACGCACATGTACGTAAGACCTAGGTAACATCAGCCGTGACCATGGGCTCTGAGGCGCGGAGGTCACGCATCATAAATGATGACCTTCGAGCTGGTGACCCTGGCGACTCGAAGGAATCGACACGTACAGTGCCACAGTAAACCTAGGTATAAACTAGGTCTGGAATGAACGTGGGTACGAGTACGACATTAATAAAATATATACTTGGGAATGATTGATTTACTAGGCGGAATTTGGATTCAAGAGCCGTTTTGGGTGAGACGATTTACAATGGATATACACTTTTTTACCACTTTAAAATTACTTTGTAAAGCCATTGCAAATCGGTTATAACTTTCTATGAATTTGGAGATTAGAGTTGGTAGGTATATTGCTCGTGATCTATCTCACTCTTCCTGTGAAAAGAGAAATTAAACTGACGACATCCTACGATTAACATTATAGTTGTGGTTATCAATAAAATGAGAAACGTACCTGGATAGAGTTCCCATATTTTTTTTTTACCAGGGCCCTAAGTCGCTTAGCCATTGAACTGCCATTGCCATAGAGCAGCTATAGTGATCGACCCTCTCATTGGTCGGTTGAAGCTGACCGACCAATCAGAGGGACGATTACTAGAGCTGCTCAATGACAGTGTCTAAGCGACTTAGGGCCCTGACCGTAACTTAACCCCACAAAAAACAACCCACTCATCCTAAAGGTAACCACAAAACCAAACAGAAATAAATAAGTAGAAATAAATCCAACGCCAGTCGCCGTCGCCTACACGGACGGATGTCGAGATCACGTCTTTGGGACACTTTAGCGATATTTCACTTTCATCGGCCGCTAGACAGACGGAACTGGAGGCATATCAACAATCCAGCGAGCAATAAATCACCGGCAACGCAACTCTCTCGCGGTGGTGCGGACGACGTTGTATTACAGCTAAACTTTACGTGGATCATTTTCGTGGGACAAGTCCAATAACCTTCGCGTATTTCCACGCAATCACCAAATATTTTCTGAACATTTAGCGTTTTCCTTTGAGGTGTAATTGGCTATTATTTAGGCTCTCATAAATGTAATTTATACTTCACCGTGAAGGTTTAAATGAGGTAGAGAAATTACTTAATATTAAAGCAATAGCAACAGTACTTGAAAAAGGTTCTCTGAAACCTTCAACATGGCTGACTCTTGCAAAGGTTTATTTACGGGCATTTTTGCGTTGCAATAAAAACTGTTTGAAAATACTTAAACTACGTTTATGGAGATTTTAGCCAGTTTACAATGGTTTTAAAAACCATTTCTAGAGATAAAAGTGATCAGCAATGCCAGTATAAGTCCATCATAGCTTTCTATAAATATGGGAGTTAATCTTAAACCTTCTTTTCAGAGCTACGCCGCATCAACACCCCCGAAACCGTCGTCTGCGCCCGCGCACACGACGCTGCAACGCACGGTGCGCGGCGCGGCGAACAGCGGCGCCCCCGCCCGCGTCATACCGCGCTTCCACTTCCCAAAGGGGAGGCCCCCGCCCGCCCACCAACAGGACCATGCACTACATAAAGTGCAGTCCGCTTTTGCCACCTTCCCGAATAGCCAGGTAAGAACTACAGCAAACTGGACACAATTTTAGCTAAAATATGGTGGCAGGATTTTGCGAATGGAAACCTTCGTGGTTTCATGGCAAAATATACTACAAGCACCACATTCAGCTCATGGAATTCCCCGACGCTTACGCTAGACTTGTCTAACCTTGGAAGTAAAAGTGAAGCTCTCTTGAAAACATTTACTTATCTATGGGCTTATTTGCCACACTCTTGGTAAATAAATCCACGTAATTTTTATGTGACTAAGGAGGGAAACAATCGTACGACCCGCCTCATGCTAAGCAGTTACCGTAGCCTATAGATACTTGCAATACCAATGCATCGCTCGCACGTTGCCGCCCTGAAGGGGAGTGGGACAGGGGGAGCGGGGATTTGGGCTTCCGGCGCTCTCACTCATCGTACGAGACGTAGCTGTAATAGCTGCTTTACGGCGATCTTATGTGAGGGCGTAGTGCTACCCTGGTCGATGGTCTGCAGTAAATTGGCTACAGCTTGGCTCTACCACCATCTCATAAATATAATAAAAGTATATTCATCCTGTTACACTAACAAGGATAAACAAGATCTGTCCATATGAAATGGCAAAAGTTTCCGTCGTCGCAACTGTCACAGAACGCACAAACTTCGGGGATTCCTCGAGTTAGGAGCGTAATTTAATGATGCCAAGTTACGAAGCCCGCCAGCCATGATAGGTCTCCAATTGATTTTTGAGGGTACTTGCGAACAACTTACTTATTTACACAAGTAACTTCGGTCGGACGTCTAGCTCAAAGGGATATTAAACATAATATAGCAAAACAGAAGAATAACTCGAGTCTTACCAATATAGAGCGCGGCTCCACAAAATGCGCTGCGCTGCGTCGTCGCAACGGATCAAAGGGTCGACGGGCGAGAGACGAAGCGGAGGAAGGTGATGCGCCAGTACAAAATCTTGCGACGACGCAACGCAACGCGCTAATGAAGCCCGGTCCATATGCTACTCTGAAGAGCAGTGATATGCTTAACTAAATTCTCAAGCGTGAATGCGCGAGTGAAATGTCAAATTTTGTATTGAAATTGGACATTTCACCAGCAGGTTTACTCGTATGCTAGGTGGGACTGAGCTCATAGGTAATATGGGTTCTTGACATTGATGTATAATTTTAGCAGATATGGTACCTCCTAAAATTGCAATCACCAGACGTGTTCAGCGCACTGTTTTGGAGGTCACATGTCTCCCTTTATCTTGATAATGTCTTTGGTTCTTGAGTGTATATAACTTTCTTTTCTTTTCTTATTATGTGTCCAACTACCTTATACAATGTTCGTAATATAAGAGCAATATAATTAAAGGTCGTCGGCTTTGAAGGTCGCAATTTTTATGTAATTCTCGTGGCTATATTTTTCAGCTTTCTTACAGGCTCCACTGAACTGATGTTGTCATTAAAGGTAGTTCAATTGAAGTTCTCTTGACAATTATAAATTATGTCAGAATTTAATAGCATCGTTAATTCCAACGGAGCCATCAAAATTATGATAGCCTGCTAAATTGGGTATCTGCTCAATTAAACAAGAATATACCCAGCTGAATCCCCGATGGCCCCGTAAAAAACAATTTTCATACCAGTCAGCCCGAACCGAATCAATAAATCCAATCTGGTACAAAATCCATTTAATCGCTGAATTTGCATTTGCTATCGTCGTTTGCATGAAATAGAAAAAAGATGAGGACAATGCTATGGATTATGATTATACAACATTGACAGTTTTATTATACGCTTCATTAACTTTAAGCAGTATTTAAGTATACGCGAAATTAACAATGATTATAGACAACAAAATGATGATGATGATAGACAACATAATAATAACGGAAAGTTTAAAAATAAGAATTCTAAATTTGAAATCATTGCATTTGAAAAAAAAAACAGGCACTAACCTTCATCCTGTCTGGAGCAAAAGAACGAAGTCTATGCTTTGTCCCACCTAAAGTAATGACCGCAAAACCGAAGAAACTTGATTCCAGAACAAAAACAAGGGAGACCGTCGTTCAATAATCCGTGGCCGTGACAAATATGTGACATCCATCAGTGGACCCGCGCCGTGGAATCCCTCCTATTTCAATAAGCCGCGTGGAAAAAAAACAATCTCAGTTGGGCGACATCCAAATTCGGTCATTTCGGACGGCGGGCTTAGAAATAGGGAATATTTTATATAATTGGATAAAGAAGGTCGAATATTGGATGGACGTGGTTACGCACGTTACCCACCTCATTTTATGCCCAAAGCACCCAGAATAATAGATTTACGAAAGGATTTTCTCGACGATGTTACCTAATCGTGTTAGTAATTTCAGTGATGGAAATACAAAGCAAATTCATTTATATCCATCTGATTTTATTTTGTATTTGGGTGCTGCGGCAAGACCAATCAATACAAGACCTTTTTTCGCAACATTAAAAGTAACATAATAAATACAACTGTACCTAGTCCAGCCTAATTATACAGGGTTTTAGGTTAAACGAGGGACTATTCAAGCCCATGATAATGTATGCTTACACGTAACTAAGAAAATGGAAATAAAAAAAACACTAAGAAATGACAGAGAAAAGTTTTTCAATAAGTTTTTCAGCTAGCGAGCCGCTATGAGCTGTCTTATCAAAGAAAATGTACTCTTGTAAATGATCTCAAATCCGTTTTTCCTTCAAATGTCATACCTAACACCTTGTATAGACTTTTCTATAGTTAAAATGAGTTCCGAAAATACTACTTGAAAATCGATAAATTCAGTAAACTCTGCTAAAATTGTAACGTGTGAAATGTGGCACATCAACTTTCAAAACAAGCTCAACAAGCTCAAAGCAGCAAGCTCATTCAAAGTATAAACGAGATGCCTATCTGAAGATAGATGCAAAAACGCTACTTCCTTGTATGGCTATGGAACACATTTGGCATCCCATACAAGGTGTTCGAATAGCCAAATGTTTAGATAGCCTAATATGTGAGGTTCTAGAGACGAATAGTTAACGGTATTGCCAGTATCTGTAGCTCTATCTATTAAAACAGTTTCATTATAGGTAGAGTTCGTTTTATATTATGTTATGATGCTTCACACTTGACATACGATCGTCATTATCCTTCTATGCCAATTAAAATAAAATAAAAAATATGGAGCTTTGGTGATCTGTCTCATTAATATTCATTCAGAGGCTTTAGAAGCTTTTACCTTACTAAAATGATGTTTTTAAAACAGATTTTAAACGTCTCTTGAGACCTTGTTTTTCCTCGTTATTATTCCATAAGTATGGCGTAAACTAACAAAGTAACAATACCAAACATTAAATCTGTTGAATCATAAACGATAGAAGTCGGATTTTGTTATGATAAACGATAATTTTAACTGGTATATATTCTGAAACAGCTGGCTAGTCGCCAAGCGTGGCGGCCGCGTAAATGACGTATTAACGCTGCGCTGGAAGAAAGACATTGATACTGGAGACGTAGAGACGGAGAGATACGTGCATTCGCCCGGACGGCGATATCACACCGGGTGTGAGTTACCTCGTACCAGGACACAAATTGTACTTGTACATGTTTCACGAGCTGAAATACATTGTTACTTGTTACCAAGTCTGCAAGTTACCAGAACGCAAGAACAAAGACGAAATTAGATATAATCTTCCTTGCTGATACAATGATGATGCGCGTGGTAAATAACACCAATTTCTTCAGTTAGAGACATTCGAAACAGTTGAAGAAATCACCATGGGTACATTTGTCTGAAACTTTGGTTTACCTACCAACAATCATGCAATAAGTGAAAGATTTTTGTTTGTACTTTATTCCATTTCATACTAGCTTTTGCCCGCGACTTCGTTCGCACAGATGGATGTTTAAAAATACTCAAGGGATGCCATTTATTTCGTGGTAGAGTAAAACTTAGGAAGACACCACCTTCTCCCTCTGGTTTCCTTCTCCGTTAAAATACCAAGAAATGTAAAATTAATGTTGATTTTTTTCGAATGAACAATCATAACCAATCTCGAGATATGGATTATTGGGGCAAAGTTGAAATCAAGTACAAAACTCTTAGTAAAAGTTTAGGTCATCGAGACGATGACAATTGTTCAATTAAAATTAAAACTGCATACGTATAGTAGTAATGCATCGTGACAACCAACAAGTTCCGTTCCGTTTCGACCATCGCCTTTAAAACACGCTAACGAAGACTGTCTAAATATACGAGAGATTTCATGAGAAAATCTATAATGAACCTCATCCACTTGTCCACTATGACATATAGGTAGTCCGAATTTAAACTGCAGCTTTCACTATCGCGTGCATCACACAGCGCACTCGAGCGATCTCGATACAGCGGTCTCTGGCTGGCAGGTTGCCAGGCTGGCGATAAAGCCTGGCTCTTCTCCCGCTGTGCCGACGGCAAGCTATCGTTGAGGCAAATGAACCAGCAACGTTTTGGGATTTACTATGTCACACGTCGCTTTAAGCTCGTCGTTAAAGTTTAACAGTTCCCTATTGATTTTGTTGAAGAAACGAAACGAATTCGATGTGAATAATGGTGAACCATAACATTATTATGTATTCAATGTTTAAGGAACCCCTATTAGATTAGAATTTATTGCAAAACTCAGATTTGAGTTATGTATGCGATAGCTCATTAGCATTCAGTCAAATTCATCTTTACAGAAACACCGCTGTGTCATATTAATAACATTTCTGGCTATCTAAACAAGAGGATCAGCCAGTTGGCTTGCAAGCTCAGTTGTTCGCACTTCATAAACTACAGCAGGCGCCATCGCTGGCACAGACACTATTTGTTTTCAATAGTTTCCCAATACCCGCCTAGATGTATCATCGATATTCTAAACTCTCGGATTTGATGGAAATCGGGTCATGATGCCAAAAACTACTTTGATAACGTAACATTTATTAACGTAGATTTTATAGTAGTTAAACTTTGAGTTATGGTGGAATCTTTCGAAGACTGAACATTTCGAAAGCGTGGTGCATGAATAATAAATACCTGCTAGACGCTGGTATGGATTTCTCAAATATACTTAGCATTATAGTAGTTACGGATTCGGTTTCAGATCTTTTGTATTTTATTTCATTGGCCCGAGCGTATTGTCATTTTACTTATGCTAGAGAAACGTTACTAGCAAAACACTGATACGACAAAGCAGTGATAGCCGATCGGGCTTAAGGTCTTGGGTTCAAACCCTGGATGACACCTCTGGATTTTTCGAAATCTATGTGTGAATCATAACTTTAATATTATTATCACTTGCTTATGGTGAAGGAAAACATCGTAAGGAAAGGTCTTAGACATGTGAAATCCACCAACCCGCACTGGGCCAGCGTGGTGGATTATGGCCTGAATCCCGCTCGCATTGAGGCCCATGCCCAGCAATATTATTATTATTAGAGAAACGTTACAGTCAATTTATAACGTCAGTATGCTGGATTATAGTTCTGTTTCTATTCGATATTAGATCTATTCTCCAATAGCAATATTTAGTTTATGGTCGAGGGAAAGCCGGAGAAACGAAGATGGTATCGCGTCTGTGCCACTGTTTAGTATGCTGAGCTTAGAACGTCCAATTACGAAGTGCCTTACAATTTCACTTGGCGCTGTGGGAGTTTGCATATGATTTGAGAAGCATATGGAATACATTATCAGCGAGAGTTTGTTGGTTAAAAATAAATTCTGTTCATAACCGGGAAAAACTGTGTAAGAGGAAACGTTTGAAAAATCTATCCTTTCTTTCTATCTCTTCTTCATTCTTTATTTTACCTTCTATCGCCCCATTTCTCTCTTGATTTGTCAGAGGAGCTATGAGCCTTTGAGCTATGAAATTTGGCCTTTGTGTTTGGGGGGCCCGTTAAGCTGGCGGTCCCAGGTGTCATTATAACATCTTAGATAGTCGTTACGGGCAGTCTCGGGCAGAAGTCGGAAAAAATAAATTCTGACAAAAAATGGTCTTACCTTTAGGTTGCCAATAGTCCCATTCGTTCGGTCTCGGAAGGCAAATGGCAATCAGTCCATGTAAATATTGTAATCAGCCAACTCAAGAGACTGAAAGCCGACCCCATCCAATAGGATAAGGAACAAGCAAGAAATACAAGAGCCAAAACAAGAACCTCAGTCTCAGAATATGTAGGTACTTAATCGTTCGATTGTACAAAAATCTCAAGATTAATAAATCATCTGTATACAGTGATTCGTCTGGTGGTCCTCATTGGAGGACGTGGGAGGGTTCTCACGGATATTGCGACACGCGGATAATGCAAATGACGTCCTCATCATTGTTCCGCGTTCAGAGGCAGGAAGCGAGGGTAATTAACGTGTTTTGTCTATGTTTGTTGTTATTGAGAAATCTGTAATGATTCTTAATTTTACTTTGTAAAAACCAGGGTAGAATAATTGGTGTTATGGAGCTACCACCACTCCAATCGATCGTACGTCGATCGATTTCATACTGCCATCGTTGGTTTATTTGCAACGCTGTTTACTCCGCATATAAAGATGTATTGGAACGTTTATCAACATTCATTCACAGCATATTTTTGTTGTCACAACAACACGCGCTACAGTTTTATACATGCAAATATTATCGCATTCAATTACACTCAGGATGCGCGCACATTCCTCTGCTAACGGAGCCTATCGAGTTAATTCCTGGTCCGTTCCTATTAGCAATCTAAATCTATGTGTATTTTCAAAGACATTACCAAGAAGAGGGAGACACTTGACAATAGTTTATCCTACTGAACGGAGACCGTGGACACAGTACGACTCAGTAGCTCGCGGAAAATAATGTTAATAACATGTCGGTATTGGTCGGTATCGGTACGAATAAGCACGAATTATCATGGGTTTGAATACGTCTCTCGTCTAACCTAACATATACATAATACATTCTAGGAAATCGTGACTCCCTTCATATAGCTGATTTTAAGGATGCAAAGCATATATTATCAGTTATAATTACTTAATAAAGAAACAAATCCCTAAATCACCACTGACCTTCACGGTAAACACATAATTTTTCGAGGGAAATTTGGTTGAACGTAATCGCCCATCGCCGTGCCCAATTCGGTATCGGAAGCCAGCATGGGAAAGCCATCAAAGGGTCGTCTGAGAATGGGGTTGGGCCATACCGCGACCTGCTAACATCTGGGTCAATCGGACCACTGCAGTTAAAGCATAATGCGATATCTATAAGGTTACGACCATCGGCGCGCCGTCAGCGGTATGGAATGGATGTGAAATATGAATGAAGTGTGCACGCGGCGGGAGGACAAATGGAACATAAAGTATGAGTGGGTTTCTTTTGTAGCTTTGTTGAGCCATGTTTGTCGGTGTGGGTAAACCGGAGTAAGTTTACAAAAGGTACAGGGGTAACATGTAGTAAGAAACCAAGTGCGGTGGAATTGTAAGCTATAAAAGGTACCTTCTGTTAAAATTTCATGTTTGTGACCCCAGCGGTTTGGGCTATGCACGTCTTATATGGAGTGAGTATATAGTAATGTGGAGGTACCATAATTATACATATATTAAAATTGAGCTGATCAAAAACCCTTCCTAAATCCATTTATCACGTCAGAGTAGCGCTAATAAAAGGCCTCATCATGTTTGTAATCTATTTAGATTCTGGGTCACTTCCTGCTTATAGGTAAGTGGCTGACATGCAGACATGCGGCCGAGATATTTATCTTGTATCCATGATTTGATGGAAACCTGACATCAGAATACGAAATAGATGCTGCCACCTATTTAAACTATGGGATTCTCCATCATGTTTTTCTACAGATATAGTAATTTGCTTCATGAACATTACCATGAAAGAGGGGGACAGTAAGTCGATTGCCGAATTGCGAGTGCGATTAAAATGTATGAATTCCTCTGTAGTGGTATGCTGAGCATAAGTCTAGTGATACCAATGTTATGACTTACCATATCTGCTAAAATGATACTACAATGTTTGTGAAGCAAACTGGCTCTCTTTGTTTGTACCCAAAGCTCATATTTTAGTTTGGTCTTAAGTATATTTTGTACTTACGTTCTGGATATTTGAAATGTATTTTCTCGCAGATAACCATTGAGTCCATTGAGTTAATGTGAGTAAGACAACAGAACGCTATGGGATTTGGACACAATTCAAATGCGGTTCTTGAACTTGCAACTGGCAAATGGCTGTGAAAAGGCACTATTTCTCAAATGGCTTCTTGTTTATGTTCGTAATACTGATGAATGTGACATGCACACGATGGAGACAAGACACATTGTTATATAGACTTTAGTACATACATACTAATTCCATACTTAAAACTTACCCATGGCAAAACAAAGGGATAAGTACCTCTATTGGGCGTATCGATCGTAAGAAGAATACCTACTTATAATGATTTTCTTTTTCGATATGCCCAGTATACACACACACATACATTCGAAAAACATATCCCTACTTCTAGGGCACTCGGGTACCTATTACCTTCTTATATTTTTTAATAGAGAGCGAACAATTTTATTTCTCAAAATTAACCGTTTCCACGTATTAAAAGTTTATGTGAAAAAAGACATGTTTGTGGAACGCTTGATGTCAGTCTTTTACCGCACTGCGACGCCATCAAGGGTTTTGAGGCCCGCAGCCAAAGCGCAGAGGAGCATTTAGTGGAAGCGGCGTTAGGGCCCAGCGTAAATTGCCCTAATTTAATATTACGCGGCTTGAGCACGGCATATCAACCTCAGCTTGGTAAATAGCATAATCCGCTTTTATTTTCCTACCATCGCGAGGTATTTTAAGAGTAAAAACGGCTCTAAAATTCACAAAATTAACCACTAATTTTGCGTTATTGTGATCATAAATAATAATCACGGTTAGCGAGCGTGTTAAACTTGGAACTAGGCTTGCTTTACCAGATAATCCGTCCAGTAGATCAAAGAGAGACCTAGAGAGAAGCAGCAGAGAAGACGCCTAAGGGCAACCGCGGACATGCTACTTTTTGCATCGGTGATCGGCGATTTTGCGACTGCATCGCGTTTTGGCAACTCTCTGCATTCGGACGCAGCGACTGCTCCGATGCTAAAAGCGACTAAATCCCCGATCGCCGATGCAAATAGTAGCATGTCTGCGGTGTCCCTAAAATAAAGTGTTATTCAAATACATTCTGGTTGAACTCAGATTCTTTTAAGGTGACGTCACCCTCATGTTCCTAATAAATTAGACGACAGAAACATAGTACCACATACCGATACTAAATATGAAACCTATCAAAGTTCATACAGCCATGACATCGAATTTGCAGTACAATGCACCGCATTGTTCGGCTTCCATTGAAGATTATGTATTGTGGGCCGCAGAACATTGCATAATATATAGTGCGATGTATGTGCGTGCATGTATTGTTATTGGAATGGATTGAAGCGAGCTTAATGGTGAGTGATGGTTGCGCGCCGGTGGACCGGAGCGGAGTGCGCGGTAGCACATTGTATGCACTGCGTTCAATTTCAGTAGGTATTATCAATGTTATCATACATAGCATTAAATACATTCCAAACAGTTTCACAGATTTACACCACCTACACTTCACCAAAATTAGGAGTTGAGACGCATTGTTAACAAGCCACAGAATTACAATCAGCCTATAAGCCAGTGTTGATGACAAATTATAATAAATTAATACTTTAAAGTATAATGAATTCGAGTTTCTCACTGCAGTTACATTCAGCGCAGATAAGTTTGGCTGGTTCATTGTTATCTACCACACTTCCATCCAAAGAAACTGGAATAAAACTTCCATCCAATCTTCTTTCTTCTTCTTGCTGTTATAGCGCGTTTTACTATTTCCGATCTTAAATGTATTTTCGCATTTATAGCCTATATAGGACCCTTTAACATTGGTCCTTCAAATAATTTGTACGACGACCAAACTTTGGCCCAACATCCATATACCAAAATTAACTAGATTTTCCATTCCAGTATTTTAGTTTGAAGCGTGAACCATTTAACACGACATACCCATTCGATATGACGCTTTTGTTCTGAATATGTCCTACAACCATGAATGTAATAGAGTTAAAAATTCCTTGCCTACAACTAAGTGTAAAAGGGTCTATACTGAAACATGAAAGAAAGCAGTAAAAAAAATATTACGAGTACTCTGCCATTCATAGAGGTATGAGGGCTTTTATATCGTCATAAATAGTTTTATCTGTAGCGCATTCGAGATTTAAGGGCAGAGCGACATTGCTTCAACACGAAAGATCCAAATACCTATTTAATTAGAGGGGTCGAAACTAACTATTCACAAATTTCCCTCCAGAAACAACATTATTTTTACAAAAACAAAAAGAGACTTCAAATACACCTAGAGCATTAAAATGGATCACATACATACCTCAATACAACCTCATCCTTTTTTGAAGTTGGTTCAAATACCCGCGTTCAAGACTTGCCTCAGGTGATGATGGTATTACTGAAAAACGTCATTAGTTTGCCTTCCATCTGGTTGGTGGGGTTAATAACTAAATTGTTACTTAACCCAAAACAGTGCTTAGTATATTCTTCTAAAAATAGTCCATCTAATTTGTGTCTTTAACGTTTTTATCCTACAATTCCCATTGATCAATGAATAGAGAATTAGTTAGGCATACGTTTTGAATATATTATAACATATTTCCGTATATCGTATAAATAATTCATATCGGCTGCAGTCTGTAGAGACAGCCCGTCCATTTCGTTAAGCGTGGACAGATACCGCCGTGACCCTGCCAACTCCGAACGAACCCAATGATAATTTGTTACCGAATCCGCATTCTGCGCATACATTACGATTTCTTGATAGCTAAGCAATATTATCTTATTTACTCAAAAATGCTTATAAACTTGTCATTATTTTGCAAACTTAGCTACGCTCTCAGCCTTCAAGCTTGGTCATCATTGCAGCCCTTGCTGGTCGCGCTATAAAGGCCTCGGCCCTCGACCTTCGGTCTCGGCCTTTATTTCAGCTTTGCCATCAAGGGCTGCAATGCTGACCGCGCTGTGGAGGCCTGGAGCTGCGCTGCGCCGCGCTTTCAGCCATCAACAAGGCGGTCAGCATACACTCATTACAGACGTTGTTGTACATTGGCAGTAATGTACTATAGGAAACAAGTGTTGCGTTGGTAGACTGCATATCGGATCCCTTTCAAAAGCCTTTTCGCAGTTAGAAACTTTTTGCTACTATGATTTGACATTTAAGACTTTTAATAGTAGGTCGAATAGCTTTTGCGGTAAGTTTCTTCCCATGAGGGCATTTTAAAATTGGAACGTAAAGTTCGGAATCTTGCTAGGTTTTCATTCACGGAGCGGTGAATATTAATAAGCAACTTGAGTTATGCTATGGGTTCTTCCAATAGCGGCGCCATCATATAACAGCCGCACTAGAACATTGGCTACGTAAACAGGTAGCGTTCTAGGAAACCGCGCCATTTTGTTTACATAGGAACGTTCTAGTTACGGCCGTTATATGACGGCGCCGCTATTGGAGGAACCCCGCGCTTTAGGGCTTTTAGCGGTACCTAAGTTTCTTCATTTTAGTATCGATTAAAAGCCAAAAGTTATAGTTAAGAAACTTAATATCACGTATGGTGACCTTCCTTATTCCATTAGGTAGGTAGGTACATAGATTATATTCAGCTGCCGAGTTCAACTTCTTTTGCGTATTTACGTCATCTAACACTTAAAAAAAAATCCTCGATGATTTTAGGAATTCAAGGAAATTATATACCTAACCGCGGCTACAGACTCTCTAGGAGGCATGAGGAGGCGACGCGAGCACGAGAGTGTAGATTGCGCGCTCGCCTCCTCTTGTATGTCTCGCCTCGCCTCCGGCGTGCTCCGCTCCGTGTCGGTTTTTTTGACCGGAGTCAAAGGACGCGTGGCGGGATGCGGGTGAACCAAGTGTTGGGAAAATTAAATTTCAGAACAATTAAAAATTTACAATTAATAATGGTTAATTTTTGGAAGTCACAATTAGTTAATTGTAATTGTGACTTCCAGAATTTCCAATTTCCAATTAATTAATTGTAATTATGACTTCCAGAATTCCCAATTAACAATTATTTAATTGTATTTTTACAATTAACAATTAATTAATTGCATTTTTTACAATTAATAATTAATTAATTGTATTTTTTACAATTAAATTTTTATTAATTGTATTTTTACAATTAAAAATTAATTAATAGTATTTTTTACAATTAACAATTAATTAATTGTAATTCTCCCAATTAACAATTTTTATTTACGTGGAGGGGGGGAATAGGAATGGGGTTGAGGGGGTAGAGGAAGAGTAGGGGGGATTTGGGATTCTGGCTCTATATACCTACCTACCTAAACACGCATTCACCGAAGTAGTATCTAATTCTATATGCCTATTTATCTATACATGCATCCACCTAAATAGATATCTGTGTACATGTACCTATTGTACGAGGCTAATAATTGTTAGTTGTACCTAATAGATTTTTTCACAGTTAAAAAAAATAATTGCAATTGATTTTAATTGAACCTCTTGCCGGCTTTTAATTAAAGGATGCCGGATTTTAATTAAAGTTTCTTGCCGGCTCTTCTCAATGGAAGCAACATTTCGAACCGGTGGTAACGCTAAAATATTGTTTATATTGACTATTTATAAATGCTCTAATGAGCTTACATGAATAAAAACCTTTTGACTTTGACTTTGACTTTGACTTTGACCTCACAATTAATGTACTTTAATCTAAATAAATTAATTGCAGACTGCAACAATTACGATTAAAAGTTTAATTGATTGAAAATTTAATCAATAAGTAGTGCCCAACTCTGACACTGAATAAAACGAGAGTGTGGATGGGTAGCACTCGTGTAGCCTCCGAGTAGCGCGTCTCGCGCGAGGCCCTCCACAAGGCGTACTCGCGAGAGTGTATTTGCCCCATAATAGGTTCATGGATTTTACCAATAACAGAGTTTGATGAGACCCTTGATTGACTTCTTTGCCGGAAGGTATGAGTAGCTCTCGTGACTTCCGTTATGTCAACTGTCAAGATGACGTAATAAGATTGACAGAACCAATGACAGAACAGACACAAGCGCTTGTGCCCAGGCTGTGTATAAAAGGAGAGGTAGGTATACATCAAATTTATAAAACTGTATAAAAGGTTATAAAAGCCACATATAGGAACCATTCGGAAGTTCGAAGCCAGGAATTTATGATCCACTAGACATCAAAGCGATTAAATTAGATTCACATTATTTTTGTAAAAAAAAAACAAAACGACTTCAGAAAAACCTGGAGCACTAAAAAGCCTGAAATAATATTTCTATTACCACCTCTGCCTAACCCTTCGGGATAATCAGGCGTGATGGTGTGTTAGCGAGTATTTGGAGTCGGTGCCAATCTTAGTATGCCAAATCTACCTACTATAAAAGTAAGAATATAGATTGGCACCGACTCCAAATACTCGCTAACACACCATCACGCCTGATTATCCCGAAGGGTTAGGCAGAGGTGGTAATAGAAATATTATTTCAGGCTTTTTAGTGCTCCAGGTTTTTCTGAAGTCGTTTTGTTTTTTTTTTACAAAAATAATTTTATTTCACGATTTTTAGTGGCGCCATACTTTGTCACCCCATGAGTGCAAAGCTCTCATCAATAGAAATGAATTAAGTCCAAACACAAGGTAGCTACTGTAAAACGTTGAGGAGTTCCCTTGACTGTCCTTCGTTTTCATCATCAGCCCCCTAATGACAGTCACAACCCATCTAGGTGTAAAGTTCTCATCAATACAAGTTAATCAAGCCCAAACACCAGGTAATTGGTGTAAATCGTTGAGGAGTTCCCTCGGCTGTCTTTCGGCTCCATCATCAGATCGACTCCAGACCTTCATTAAATAGTAGGTAGTGCTTTAAAATACTTAATGAAAAAAAATAACAAACGCACTAGTCGCCACTACGATTTTCGATGGTTCCCCTCGATTTCTCTGGAATGCCATCATCAGATCCTGGTTATCTTATCATGGTACCACCCTTGGGATATTTTCTTTCCAATAAAAAAAAAACATCAAAATCGGTTGGCGTGATATTGAGTTATACGTCCATTTGTCGCGCACATACTTAATGCAAATTTAAGATTTATGTGGTTTTCTCATGGATGCCATTGTCAGAACTGGATCAAATTGAAATGGGACCACACGAGAAGCACCAGCATTCAAATAAAAAAAGAATCATCAAAATCGGTTCACCCAGTCGAAAGTTATGTGGTAACAAACATAAAAAATAAAAATGATAAAAAAAAAAAAAAAAACATACAGTCGAATTGAGAACCTCCTCCTTTTTTGAAGTCGTTTAAAAATTAAGAGCATTCCTTCGCTTTGAAACTGGAATACCTTTGATCGCTTTGTTCTATGCAGTAGATTCAGTACCATTGCCTACATAAAATCATACAATAACAAGCAGGGTGAAAAACGAAAATAAAATTAGATGCCACTTTTTTAAGCCCGTTCACTAATAAATGTGGCCACTGATGCTACGCCGAAATCGGCGTACTTCAGTACTCTGACAGCAACCGATGTATGAAACTAATGTGCCGCGACGATAATAAGTTTACGACATTAATTTTTTAAATGTTTTTTTTATTCTTTTTACGTGCTCTCCGAAGCACGGCGACGCTCAGTTCAAATGCCACAAAATGTCCATCCATCTCTGACTGACCTTGCCAAGCTTTTTTATTATGGCGGTGTCAGTTAAAGCGCAAATGCGAAACTTTTATAAATCTATGTTTTGTACTGGTTTTGTACCTAGCTTGACAGACGGGAACAGAAAAACAATATTCTTACATCGATGCAATGAACCCGTTCAGATTTAATATTAAAACCAGAAAGATGAATGATTACATTGCAAGGCCATCGCTGACTATTAAAACGCCAAAGATGCTTCAGGATAGCCATCGGCCATACTCATAGTGGATCTTAATCATCACGTCGATCGCCTTACAGTCACATAGGAAGGGCCCGATGACCGCGGACGTGTTGACATGCAAAGACGTTACCAAGAAAGAGGAAGACAGGTGACTGTCCAAAATACTTGGTCCTACTTAACAGAGTCCACGGACACACTACGACTCAGAAAATAATATTGAAAACATGTCGGTATTTTCAAAACGACTCAATAAATAAATAAATATCCTGGGACATTATTTTACCCACGGCTACCTGATCCCAAACTAAGCAGAGCTTGTACTATGGAAACCAGATAACTGATATTACTACATAAACTACTTTTTGTTTGTAAATACATACTTAATATTATGTACTATACATAATTACACCCAGACTCGGGACATGCAGACATGTTCATGTATGTCCGGGTAGGAATCGAACAATATCTCGTCAATGAAGAATGCAAGCCTTTTGTCGAGTTGCGAGTGCGATAACAGGGGCCCTACCACCACCTCTTATAGCAGTATTGTTTTAACGTTTCAGCGACTTTTTGTGCAATGACGTTTCTTATTGTCATGCCAATAAGGTACGTCATTGCACAAAAAGACGCTGAAACGTTAAAACGTTCCTATAATTGAATCGCGATAAGAGGTCGTGGTAAGCCCCCTGGGGCCCTACCACCACCTCTTATAGCAGTATTGTTTTAACGTTTCAGCGATATTTGTGCAATGACGTTTCTTATTGTCATGACAATAAAGTACGTCATTGCACAAAAAGTCGCTGAAACGTTAAAACGTTCCTATAATTGAATCGCGATAAGAGGTCGTGGTAAGCCCTCTGATGTGTGTATTTCGCTGCATTTAGTGCGCTGAGCACGAGTTTAACGATTTTAGAGGGTACAATATCTGCCTACCTACCTACTTACATCAATGTTGACATGTGAGTTGTCAAACCTAGCCGGCCATAGTCGCCGGCCATCGGGTATTTATAGCCGCGTCAAGTCGCCTGACCCACTTCCCGCCGGTCGATGACTCCATCCATGAATCGGGTGTCTTGCACTAGGAAACGGCGGCCTATTAACGTTCAATATGTTATTTTGACCCGATAACGATTGCTTACCATAATAGGGTTTGCATGGTTGGAGATTGGTTTTAAAATAGGTGGTGGCTGTAGTTTGGTTCTTAAAGTTAGACTTGTACCGACGATAGATGTGGTAAACCATTGGGAGGCGTATGTCCAGCCGTGGATGGATAATAGAATAGGGACATTTGTTTTTCTTGTCTTAAATATCTAACCCAAGAAGTTAGAGTAACCCATTTTTTAATCTAGCACAAAACAAAATGATCTAATAAAATATCTTTAATGTACCCTGTAGTAAGTAAGTATTTGCCTATGTAAGTAAGTAGTACCTATATTTTTTGAAGTCACAAATTAATATTACAATATAAATACCTAAATCGTTAGATGTGTCCATATGGCGCGCATGCCTCACCCGAGCACTCATATTATGACATTAGGTCTATGCGTTCCGACGTCAAAAGTGAATGCTCGGGCGAGGCATGCGCCTGTTGTAGACGCCGCCAATGTCATTTTATCGCTGTAAAATGCTTGGCTTCTTTCTATCGAAGAATGTATTTTAATTCCCGGATTAAAGCCAAACAAATTAAATTAACACAACGCATCGACTAGTCTGCCAGGCGTCCGACTGTCTGCCACTGTGTCTATAGTAGTCTATAAACTTTGGTCAAACTTTAATGCTGTTTTCATTACGGTATAAAACTTGAGTGACCTGTAGCACTTAAATGGGTAACTTTCCTTGTGGACCTTCTTCTTCTTATCGTATGGTTTTGGCCAACCTGGTGTCAGAGTTTTTCAAGCAGCCCGTAGGCCTCTGACAAGGCTTAACAACTGCTGTCTAGATGACAACAACCGGGACCGACTTTTAACGTGCCGGGGACCGACAGACATCTACATCGACAAAAAACTTACATACATCATACAAAAATACAAACAAAACAGAGATGATGCAAAATTATTAACTTATCATTAATATCGTTGTTAATCGCGCGTATAACATCAATCAATAATAACAATATCAATCTATCTATCGCCAATACTGCTATGATATGGATCATGATAGGTTTGATACCCGTGATAGGTATTACTGATGGCGTAATCGGTGCCGTTCACCAACACTATGATCAATATAATATCTTCATGGTGTTGTAAATATATCGGATTAATCAGAGTACCTATAACATTAACAACTTGAACATCTCAGATTAAATATATCTTTGTATCGGAAAACAGTTTTTCTCAGATGGCATTTATAGATATTTTTATTTTACTACGGGCCTACGCGTAACCTTTTATCTGTTCAATCCAACCTTTCATTCTCACTACCTACATCCCCCTCTCTCGCTGGTTCGAAGAAAAATTGGATCAGCTTATCTTTTGTAAGGTGTGATTATTTTGGAAACCCACTCATTTACATTGATCGATCTCTGTCTGTAGTGATAGAAGAATATTCAAGGACTAGTTAGCCTTTAGGTATTTATTACCAACTTAATATAGCCTAGTTTTCTATGTAAATCCATCTGCGAATACAATGTCGATCTATACTATTAGAAATAAAATTGAAGTGCCTGTTTGCAATGTCAAAATAACAGCTTTTTAAATGCATATGAAAGTATATACGGTACTTACAACACAAAACTATTTAGTTTTTTTTGTCTGTCTGTCTGTACCGAATAATCTCTGAAACGGCTGGATCGATTTCGACGGTACTTTCACTGGCAGATAGCTGGTATTCTACGGAATAACTTAGGCAACTATTATTTTAGCAAATATTGACAATTTTTTTTTGTTAAATTCGACACGTACGTAGCTACCACAACTAGTGCGATTATAAATTCGTTGTCCAATCGATACACTTATCGCATTCCCTTATCGTCATGCGCACGTGTGAATGGTATTCTCGTCCACTGGTGGCGGCCCATTTTCCATAATAACGGAAGTCGGCCCGCGGGACGCTCGTGACAATACGCACAATCGCCTCTAATTTTTCAGGGTTCCGAACAGAATTTACACGTTGTGTCGGCGCTTTCACAAAGCCGCGTGATATTTGACCCAATCGTGGTTTGACCGATTGTGTGCCTAGGGTACTGAGTCCTATAAATGAGTGCCTGTTGCGTTTTTATTACAACAATGGTCATAATCCTATAGTGTTATTAGTGCATAAAAAATCAATTAACTAATTATACAAAATTTACTACAGTAAAATGATAAAATATGAAGTTAAGAACGTAGCAATGAAAACCAAATATTGTCACTACGTAGCAATACTTAGGTATAGTTTTTATTATTATTATTTTTATAAAAAAAAAACTGACTTCAAAAAAACTCCAGAGACCAGAAATAATACATTATATTACCAACTCCGCCTACCCCTTCAGGCGTGATGGTGTGTTATCATTTATGTGGGTTCGGTGCCAATCTATCTTCTTACATTAATTAGGTAGATTTCGCATTCGATTAGCGCCGACTCCAAATAATCCTCCTTTTTGGAGTCTGTTAAAAATTATAAATACTGCGGAACCTTCGGCAATTCATTCACCCATTTCGTTTCGTTAACAGCTGACATAACCATTGACACCTCGCCGAGTGAATTTAGGAAACGGAAATGTTAGCCGCGCTTTCGGGCCGTTGCTGTTGAACTCTGCCTTTTCGGGACAACAATGGCCCATTACTTATAATGACTCGTGTCGTCTTCAACGACTTACATTTTTTATGTCTTTTGAACGTGTGTAGATTGCGACGTAGATTAAATTGTTGGCATAATATTCGTACATGGTAACAGACGGATGAACTGGGCGCCTAATCCGATATACGATACGAAATGGTTCAGCTGACAGACAGATCGTACGTTTTCGAACTCCGAAACATTTTTGGAAGTGTTCCGGATTCTTTCGGATTAGGGTCCACGAAATAAGAAACGTCATATCCCGACTATCGAATCCGAACTTCTGATCTAAAACAGTTTCGAAGTAGGAAAACGCACGATCCGTTAGCCGAAGCATTTCGTTTCGTATTTCGGAACAGGCGGCCAGCCGAAACAGCTTGATTGTCCCTCGATTCAATTTAATAAGCAATGTTGGCTCTCAAATAGGTACATAAGTAGAGTTCATGTAGTAAATAATAAGTCCGTAGAAAGAAGTTTTCAAAGGCAATGTTATTTGTCGCCAGGTTCCCCGCGACAGTTTCAAGCACATAGTGAAGGCGTGCGAGTGCCCGCTCTACTGGAAGATGCCGCTGTTCCTCGCCACGCAGCAGAACCTCCACGTGCCCGTCGACGGACACAAGTTCATCGACTTCTGGAGAGAGTGAGTGTCATCTTCATCTTCACTCTGTACAATAGTCGCCAATAGTCGCCAAACTATTGGCCGCTGCATAGATTTACTAGATACCGCCCTACTAAGAAAAATCATTTCCAGAAATGTGGCAACTTATTTTCGACGCGGCCTGTCAGTTTCATACAATGGTTGCTGTCAGATGTACTGAAGTACTCAAAAATTTGAGCATTATCAGTTGCCGCATTTTATTAGTGCGCATGCTCCATCTAGTTGGAGCGCCGCGGAAACTAAAATTAATCTATGGGCCGCTGTGCAGTTGGTTCCAAGGCGTCGCAATACACTATGTTATATGATATTTGAACACTTATTATAGTCTATAATCACATTGTTCTAAATTAGGTGCTTGTCCGTAACTTTCACAAAAAATATAGGTACAATCTGCAGATTATTAAATTTTATAAAGTCTAAATTGGCTAAGTTTTCTAATATCATAAAACAGTACAAAAAAAGTTTGTGACCTAGAAACTGGCACATCGTATTAAACAGGTGAAATAAGAGGTGGCAAGTTTTTGCGTTATTCTTTTTCATTCGCTTAAGAACATTCTTGTAGAATATGTCCTTTTGAGTCCTTCTTTTATATAAATACATGTTCTAAACTGCTGAGTTCAATTAAGTCAGAGAACCTGTAACTACCCAATGCTGGGTGTAGGTTTATACTTAATAGTACTCCATTCTTTCCGGTCTTAGGCTTTCCGCATCTAGGTTTTTCCTGCCACCTTCACCAGATCGTCCGTCCGTAAGCTAGTCTATTATCAAAGTCAAAGTCAAAGTCAAAAGGTTTTTATTCATGTAAGCTCATTAGAGCATTTATAAATAGTCAATATAAACAATATTTTAGCGTTACCACCGGTTCGAAATGTTGCTTCCATTGAGAAGAGCCGGCAAGAAACTCAATGGTTACTCTTTTCAAAAGAATAATTGTATACATTTTCAAACAGTAACGCTATGTGAGCAGGCATGCATTAACACAGTGTGAGTAAAAAAAGAAAATAAGGTATTTAAATAAAAATTAATAAAAACTAGCCTAGAAAGCTGTGCATGCCTACTCCCACTTAACTGTCAAACCAAAAGGTGAATATTTAGAACGATTGTTTTGGTGTGATGCCTTCCGTGCTTAGATCTTGTCTGTAAAAGTTTTGGAACAACGGTGTCAAGTGGAAAATGGGCGGACCAGTCCCCGCAAGCAGCGCCCGGAACCCGAGCATGAATGTATCTACATGTATCTACTATATTCGCTCTATTAAAAGTAGTAACCCTACAAACCCACCCCTTGGTTTCCAGGATGACGTCCCATTGCCACGACCTGGCGTCGCGGTTCGTGTATATCCTGACGCGAGGGAAGAGCAGCGCGCTAGCGCCCGAGGACTTCGTGCCGCTGGTGCAGGACGTCGTAGACACCCACCCGGGACTCTCCTTCCTCAAGGAAGCCACAGAGTTCCACTCCAGATATGTGCATACTGTTAGTATCTACGCCTTTATGGCGTGGTCATATTTTTTTTATTTGCTTATAGCAGGAACATTTCCGACCCGGCATTAATGTACTCTCTATACAAGGCAAGGAATTTATAAGTTACATATGGTTCATGGTACAAGGTTTTTTAGTCTATGGACACACCCCAAAAAGATTTGCTTTCAATATGTATAAGCAAAATATATAATTTGTAAACTACAAAGTTATACGCAAGAGAAGTACCTATGTAGCCAAATACATATTTACTTACAAGGCAGATTACTCCATCGCAACTTGTAAAGTATGAACATAAATTTACTGTCTCGCAACTTTTGATACGAAAAGTGAAACTGCCAAGTCACGTGAAGCATCCTTAAAGAGCATCATGTGCTGAAGTTGAGGTATTTCATGTAACAGCTGTATATTGGAACAGCGACAGGGAACTGGGTCCTTTGGGAAATTCCCCCTGCTTACCTAACATTACGGGCGATAGGAAACAACTGGCTGTATTTATTACATCGGCTTTCACTAGGGGCTTCCTCGAGCATCGTTATTGCTATAAGAGTGCCTCATGTTTATGTAGTACACTTCCGTGCACTGCCTAATCAGGTAAAGAAACCAAGACTGCTATTAAACCTGAAATTTGCCTCGTATAAGGGGGTTTTCGAACTCATCCGCATTTGGATCGTATCGTTCTGTTTCGTGTGTTTTGTTTTTTAGTTCTTGTTTCTTTGTATTGTATTAATTTAGTATAATTTTTATTTACCTCATAAGATTAAAAATATTAAAATGAACAATACCAAGATACTTATTCACTATTAATGTTTGCTAAAACTGAATACATCTTTAAATTCATGCAGATTTCTTCATGTTGTTTTTTCTTCACAAGTTAGTTATGACGTCATAAGTAGGTATTGTAAATTTTTCGAAACTGTAAGCATCTGGGTTTTTGTAATTTTTTTAAAAAAGATTTCACCGTTACTCACGTTGTTACTCACTGTTGTTGTTGTTAGTCACGTAAATAAGATCTTTATGTGCTTTTAATAGATAGTTGTATTTTGTCCGCAGGTGATTGCTAGGATATTTTATTGCGTCAACCGCTCGTGGTCCGGCCGGATATCGATCCCCGAGCTTAGAAGATCGAATCTACTGCAAGTCATCCAACTGCTAGAAGATGAAGAGGATATTAACCAAGTTACACAATTCTTTAGGTGTGTATCATAACTTGATTTTGACGAGCCATACAAAAAATACAGAAGACCTATTCTGTAACTTTTTCAGCCATATTTCAATAGATGTGTCCATATGGCGCGCATGCCTCACCCGAGCACTCATATTATGACATTAAGTCTATGCGTTCCGACGTCAAAACTGAGTGCTCGCGCGAGGCATGAGCCTGATGAAGACGCCGCCAATAATTGGTTTCGTTTATCCCGTGTTGCTTTGTCATTAGATGTGTCCATATGGCGCGCATGCCTCTCCCGAGCACTCATATTATGACATTAAGTCTATGCGTTCCGACGTCAAAACTGAGTGCTCGCGCGAGGCATGCGCCTGATGAAGACACCGCCAATAATTGGTTTCGTTTATCCCGTGTTGCTTTGTCATTAGATGTGTCCATATGGCGCGCATGCCTCACCCGAGCACTCATATTATGACATTACGTCTATGCGTTCCGACGTCAAAAGTGAGTGCTCGCGCGAGGCATGCGCCTGATGAAGACGCCGCCATTGACATTGATTGTGGTAGACTATAGAGTAAAAAACTTGTTTGCACTTATTTAACTGCGTTTAATAGAAATTATTTGAAGAGCACTGCCGTTAGTAACAAATTTCGAATCAAGAAGGAAAAAAAAAAATTGCCCTATGGCAACTTTTTTTTGCGCCTATGCGCATTATAGCAGCAACGTTGCCAGTGTGATAATAAAAATACAACCAAAATGCAATAAAAAATAATAATGAATGTTTTGTCTTAAACAGATTGAACTCGGCAAGAGTCAAGTGCGGACTTCCCGATTTCAATCAATTAACCAACACGAACCAAACACAACCACAAATGACTACCTACCATCACAAATTAATTACGTTACATTTTAATATTAAAAAGTTACAGTGTATCGTAGTTTAAATAACCCTGCCATGTCCATTTTTGTATTGAATCAGGCTTTACCTAAACTGCCTCTGTTTCTTACCGCTTTGCGAAGAAGAAAACTATTGTTATGTGTTCTAAGGCCCGTATTAATAAAAGCATCTCAAAGTTGAGATCGATCTTAAGATGCAGTTTTGACGTTTAATGTATGGAACATCTGTCAAAAATATCATCTCAAATTCGATCTCAATCTTGAGATCGATTTATTAATACGGGTCTTAGACCACCCACGTCACCCTGTCTATTGTCTAATCCTGTTTCTTATTCCAGTTACGAGCATTTCTACGTCATCTATTGCAAATTTTGGGAGCTGGACAGGGACCACGACCTGTTCATCGACAAACACGACCTCGCGAGACACAATGACCATGGTGAGTGGCATGAGGGAAATAGTAGATTGTATCATAAGGGAGCAAAATAATATTTTTTCGGCGAGGGCGCTTTTTTGAATCCAGAGCGAAGTGAGGGATTCTAGAGTAGAATCCCGAGCGTAGCGAGGGATTTTTTAGTAGAATCCTGAACGTAGCGAGGGATTCAAAGTACGTCGCCCGAGCCAAAAATATTTTGCGCCCGAGAGATACACTCTACTTTTCATCACCCTCTATGAGAAAATAAAGGGCTCCTCATATTTTATTGTAATATTATTATTTAATAAGACATTTAAAGGTGGTAGAGCCAAACTGTAGCCAATTGACTGCAGCTCATATACGGGCTGGCTCGACCGGGGTAGTACCACCCAAGATCGATCTTTACGCCGATCTTCTCACAGAAGATCGGCGTAAAGTAGCTATTACAGCTGCGTTTCGTACGATGAGTGAGAGAGCCGCAAGCCCAACCGGCCCAACCGGGTCGGCAACACTCGAGCAATGCCTTCGGTATTGTAAGCATCCATAGGCTAGTTCGCGCGTTTTAATTTGATTTATTTTTTTATTCAGCTGGCGGCTCGACTATGGGCCCCGTCGCGTCGTACCAGCCAGTCTTTATTCAAACAATATTTGTGTTGGATTTATTTGGCGCTGAACACTAAGATATTCTAAATTCAAAAAGTGCGCCGCAATTTACTTTCCCGCACACTTATTTCATAAGTGTGCGGAAAAGTTCATTCCGGCGCACTTTTTGAATTTGGAACAAGTTTCTTATACACCGCCTTAAAACACCACCTTTGGGCTCACTTAAAGGCGAACCAAGTCGTCCTTTTCGAATAGATGGGATGAAAAAATCTGTTCTCCAGGCCTCCAAGTCTGCATAGAAGTTAACAAAAAAAAAAGAAGTCCGCCGAGTTTCTTGCCGGATCTTCTCAGTCGAGGTCGCGTTTCCGATCCGGCGGTAGAATTTAAGAAAAAAATGTAAAATGACAATTTGAAAGTGCCCTCGTAGGCCTAAACAAAATAAACGCTTTGACTATTGACTGATCTTTCATATTATTATCTTCGTAAATTCTTGACCGTCGACATGTCATCTGTTAGTAGTCCTTTCGACCGTTAAGAGTGTATAATTTACTATGAATAATTCTCGAAGATCAGTTGTTTTCCATTGTTTTAAAATGAGCAGACTCGGGGCCTGTCTGGGTGCAGTTGGTGTGTGAGTCGGGCGATATAAAAAAGAAAGCATCGGTAAACGTCCGAGGACCCTGTCCAAAACTGCTTATAGTTTTTTTTTTTTAATAACGCACAATCTCCCACTGCTTTGCGGAGGTCTTCCCCACAAGTCTCTTTTCTCTGTCCCAAGAAAGAAGCATAGACATTTTTTTTGTTACCACCAAAGAGTATTCAACTTCTTTTTTAAATATTCCAGCACTATCGAGCCGCATGATCGAGCGCGTGCTGTCTGGTTGCGTGACGCGCGGCAACCAGAACCGCGTGACGCCTGACGGCGAGCCGCGCATGTCCTACACCGAGTTCGTGTGGTTCCTGCTCGCCGAGGAGGACAAGACGCACCCCACCGCCATCGAGTACTGGTTCAGGTAACTGTCCACCTGTCGACCAGACTCATTGAACCTCGCTGTCGACCAACCAGTTTGTTTGGTGCCACTAATTTATCTGGCCAGAACAGGAATAGCAACGTGTCTATAATACGTTTTCTTACACTTGTCCTATTTGGTAAGCAAAGATGGCGTCCAGCGGGGCGATTGCGTAACTTTTTTGTCAATGTTTCAATTGGTTTTGTTCATCCTGTTTCAATTATATACGAAACCAATTGAAACATTGATAAAAAGTTACGCAATCGCCCCGCTGGACGCCATCTTTGCTTACCAAATAGGACAAGTATAAAAAACGTACTAGTGGCTTGGCAAGGCTGTTGTTTGCTAAAATAAAAGTAGCCTAAGTTACTCCTTAAAACATCAGCTATCTGCCAGTGGTCCAGTCGTTTCGGATTAGCCGGAACAAACAGACAGACAGACAGACAGAAAAAATGCATTATTTTTATAAGTACCGTGTTACTTTCATACGCATTTATTAAACAGCTGTTATTTTAGCATTAAAAACAGACACCCCAATGTTATGTATTTGTATAAGTTAAAGATTTATTATAATAATGATTTCCAGGTGTATGGACGTGGACGGCGACGGGTTCATATCGATGTACGAGCTGGAGTACTTCTACGAGGAGCAGATGCAGAGGATGGAGGCCATCGGCATCGAGACGCTGCCTTTCAACGACTGCTTATGTCAGGTAAGTGAATGAACACACGAAACCCGCAAGGCGAGGCGAGCGCAACAAACACACAATAATACAGGTTTCCTCTAATACAGGTCTCCTGTAATACAGGTTTATTGTAAACCTATAACGGGCATCAGCTCTCACAATGCAGATTTGTCTGGTTTTGAACCTATTTTGTACAACCTTTTAAATAAAAACACAAGAACCTTTTCAAGCTCGGCCTTCGCGACCGAAACCTCTCAATTACAGAACTTACGAGGGCAGTCCCAGCAGCGCCATATAAATAATATGGTGTGGCAGTGACTGGCCATGTTTTCCGAAAAACCGACAACCGTTGGAGTAGAGTGATGAGTTCTCGAGTAGGCAAACCTAGTATAGGGTATATGGCGCCTTGCGGCCAGGTAGAGAGGCGACCTGCGCAAAGAGCCTGCCAATAATTAGATGTGGAGCTAAAGACCTAGCTTAGAAGCATTCATTGGAGGAGGTCTATGTCCAGCAGTGGACAGCAATAGGCTTAAGATGAATATACGATTTTTAAATGGCTGCGTCTACAGGCGAGACACCGCGCCCGAGCCAGTTATAACATTATATCTATGCATTCTGTCGTCAAAACTGATTGTTCGGCCGCTCTCCTCGACGCACCTAATGTTTAATCTGCCAATGATTTATAGATGTTGGACATGGTGCACCCGGCGGAGGACGGCAAGATCACGCTGTCAGACCTGAAGCGATGCAAGCTGACGCCGATATTCTACGACACGTTCTTCAACCTGGAGAAGTACCTCGACCACGAGCAGCGCGACCCCTTCGCCACGCAGCGCGACTCCGACTGCGAGGTCAGAATCGCACATAACCACAAAATACGTATCAGGGGGTCTAAGGGTCAGTTCAGACAGAACGGACGAATGCGCAAGCAATTTACTGGCTCCATTGAAAATAGAACCATATTTCCATAGCCTCAAGTCGTTCGCGCATGCTCACAATGTCGCGAGCACGTGCGGTCACGAACATGTGCGAGTTCTGTCTATACTGACCCTAATAGCGCCACATTTTCTAGCAAAATCATTAGCAATTCCGCTAAATTTCTGTAAAATAGTCACAAAATTTTACGCCATTCATAACCATTTCACGAAAATGTAGCGGATTTTGCTAAAAACAGAATAAATAATTGCATTGGTAATGCTGCTATTAGAACGACAGTACTATCTATAGAAGTGTAACTCTACACCAATGCACTGGGCCAATTAGTCTCTCATCAATTGTCCATTGTGAAACCAAATATCTGAGTGATTTCGTCATTGTAAATCGCAAATTCTTGGTCGTCGTACTGGCTTGAGTGGATGCCCGTGCCCAGGAATGCGAATGGGACGTTAAAAGGGCTAATATTATTATTATTTATGATATAATTTTTTTATTTTTCCCACAGATGTCAGAATGGGACAGATTCGCAGCGGAAGAATACGAACTGCTGGTCGCTGAGGAGGGCGGCAGCGACGCACAGGACCAAATGTAAGTGCTCACATCACTACATCGATCACAATACAATTATTATATTATATACTTATTTATTTTAATGACATGTTTGTTTCTCACCACGTACAGGCAGTTGTATAGGATAATGAAAGAGACAGAGAAAAACAAGTGCGTAAAGCGATTCTATGAGATGTGCGGACGTAACGGACTAAACGGATTCAGATTACACAAATAGATTTGTTACTCTGTGGTAAAGTAGAATGAACTTGAGCCCGTCACGCACTAGAATATAGACCATTGAGCATTTTTGATGCATTTTGCGTTGGCCACACTTGGATTAATTATGCTGCTTGATACACAGTTATCTATTACGCGAGCCCCAGCAATCAGATTTAATGTTATGACTAGGTAGTTAGATGGCAAAAGGCTCGGGTGCGCCGCACGGCTCATGTAAGCGCACCTAATCACCACCTTTGGTTCGCTCAAAACAAGTAACAGACGACAAATAAGTAGGTAACGATATGTCGAACATAAACCACCAAATTTATAGAAAGTTATGATGGACTTAAAATGGCATTACAAAGGACCTTTGTTCCTAGAAATGCTTTGTAAAATCATTGTAAACTGGCAAAAAAACTATAAATTTTGGGGTTTGTCTGTTGGTGCTAAACGACAGACGACAGTAACGCGAAATAGAAAAGCCAAGGAAATCATTGAAGGAAATAGTTAAAATGAGTGCTTAATTTTATTAAATCTAGGCTTAAAACGCAGTTTTATGTCAAGTACTGAAACCTTTCATCCAATTTCTACTGAGATGAACCTACATTCTTTGACAGCTGTGTATCTAGTTCGTAGCATATTTAATTTAAGAAGGCACAAACCGATCACCGAATGTCTACGACCTGCACACTCCCCTGTAATGACTTCTAAACATCCACAACTATTGAAAGGTGTAGAAACTTCGACGATAATGTTCTGAATGCAAATAATAACGCCACGTGAATAAATAATGTTAGGAATCATTTCCTGTTATCATCTTAACATTATCACTATGAATTAAAACTCATATTTAGTAGCTATTATTTTCTATTAATATGTATATTTATCTATATGTATTCTGTATCTATGTATGTATATTATGTTCTTTTTGTTCATTATATATTGTAATTTCTTTCATCAGGGAGGAAGACAGAACTGGCTATGCTAGGGTAAGGATGTGTTGGTGACTTGCAGTGTATGTCTTGTGTACTTTTGTTGCACTCCGAACAGTCTCGTGTCCGACCTGACGCTTGACATGAGCTTGACTTGCATCTCGCTCAAACGAATTTACGCTTACGAATGACCATTTTGCACTGAAACATCGTCACGATGATATTTCGATAACGTACCGCAATAAATCGTAATCCCGTCCCACGATTCACGCTATCGATTTCGCTTGGAGAGTCTCGTCTGCCTTACTGATGAATATACCTGTAAATACGTACCCTCAATCCCGTCCCCAGACGAACATCTGAGCTTATGTTTGTAAATAATACCGAGGCTCGGCATAAGGCATGGAGCGACACTAACAACACGAACTTTTCGGTTCACTTGCATTCAGTGCATACTTTGAGCGTCACAACTCGACCGCAGAATCTTAATGCTTGATATACTTTCAGCTCATACGATGAGACGGACGAAGACTGTCTATCGCCGAATCTGGACGACATCACTGCTACGGAGGTGGTCGACGACTCTAGCGTGGAGGAGTCCACGCTCAGCGAGAGCGCGGGCCGCGCGCGCGAGCCGCCCGCCGCGCGACACCCCGCCCCCGCCCCCGCCGCCGGCTTCGTCAACCTCAGCTCCATCTACTCCATCGCCGACCGGTGGGGCTCCCAGCCCGCCCCCTCCAACGGCCTCGACAAGAAGCCCGAGAAACCCGTCCCTCCAGAAAAGCCGGTCAGCCTCATGATGGTGAACGGCAAAGCGGACAATAGGTACGCCGGGTTCGGCAACAACAGCTTTCTGTACGGCGGGCGAGCGCGGGACCCGCCCTCGTACACGGCGGCGACCAGCGCGCTCTTCGACAAGACGAAGGCGACGTCGCCGGTGAAGGCGAAATCGCCGGTCACGAGCCCCGTGAACGGAGTCAATAAGATATCGGATAACTACGAGCGCGCGGTGGCGGAGCGGCTGAGCCCGCAGCGGGAGGTGTCGCGGCTGACGCGCAGTGGGGTGTTCAGCCAGGTGACGACGGGCGCGGTGGCGGGCGCGGGGGGCGCGGCGCGCCGGCGCCCTCGCGCCGACGACGACGACGACGACTACGCGCGCGACAGCGACGAGTGCTCCATATAGACGCTAGTGATGTCCGCGACGAGTGCTCCATATAGCCGCCAGTGATGTCCGACGAGCGAACCGTTTCGTGAACGCCAAAGATAAAGTGACAATCGTGCAATTGTGTGTGATCACCTACATTACCTTATAGAATAGTTTCGGAACATTGTTACATCCGTTTATGGAACAGAGAACATATTTTTTCAGCGTATCCTAGTGGTCGATACGTGCCTTGTCAGTGTAGCGACTTAGACGATTCCGGACGTTGTTTTAGTTGATTACTTAGAATGGACATAGGATGATAGAACCAAGTGCATTATCTTCTACGAAGTAAGCGTTGAGTTAGAATCGTATAGACTAGTGTCAGCATTTTAGTAGCTTAGAAAGTTATGCATTATTTTATTTTTTTGTCTCAAATTAATCATATCAAACGATGATCTAATTCTGTTTGCGCTGCATAGACAGTTTACATGACTGTTTTGATTTTGTTCATTCTATAGGTAATATAGTTTATATGTTAATTATGCGTGCATCCGTCGTCTTAATTACTGATTCATATCATTCATCCATCCAAATCATGAAAGATATTATTAAAATTCTACAAACAACGTATTGATCACCAAATCACCATTACAAATCAATCGTCCATGAAGCTTTATTTATTTATTTGTGTCATCTTGGTGTAATAAACACGCACAGATTAATTTAGAAATAGATAGAAATATTTTTGATAAGGGTTCGTCTTCTACCTTCCAGTGCGCGTGATCAGTAATATGTAGTGTAATTATAGTTACATAAGTAGAATACAGTTCCAAACAGTACTTACTGGACCAAAAGTATCGACAAATATTTTCGCAGATCAAACTTGGGCTTAGTAGGTACCTACTTGGGATTTTCCATGCTCGCGTTGGAAAAGCACACGTTCGTTACCTTGGGATTTTCAATGTCATGTGGGAATCTCATTTTCCATAATTAACATTTGTTTCACGTCGGAGAGAACTTGTTTCTCGTTTCATCATAAGGCTACATTCACACTGAAAAGACAAAAAAAAAACATAGATTTTGACAGATTTTTAACATATTCGGGAGCTGAATAGGTAGGTACGTTTAAAATGTATGGAATAATAGAAGTAGACTTTGAAGTGTGAATGACGCCTTGTGGGAGGCCCACGCCCAGCTGTGGGAAATTTGCAATTAATTTAGCCTGGGCCCTTAGTCACTTAGCCATTGTGACACCACTGTGGCGTTTTGCTATAGTTATCGACCCTCTGATTGGTCGGTTGATTCTGACCGACCAATCAGAGGCCGATCAGCTGGTCAGCGGACCAATCAGAGGGTCGATCACTATTGCAGCTCAATGGCAATGGCTAAACGACTTCTGGCCCTGTTGATGTGTACTCTGGCTCGTATGAGTGCTCGTAACTGGGGAGGGTGTTGTATCGATCCTTAATGTAGTAAAATAGGGCAGCTGTTTAATATGCTTCTAGGTAATGCTAGGTAGATTATATTGTACTCTAGTCTAAACAGGTGCTGTTCGAGAAAACTGACGGTCTACCACATAATGTTACAAATGCCTTTAATCAATCTACATAATCGCTGCAGCCAAAGAATCGGTTGTTAGTTTAATAATCGCCTAAAATATGTACTGAGTTTTATTGTTCACGGATTTTATATTTCAGTTACTTATTGTAAAAATTGTAGTTGTTAGAAATTATTATTATTAAGTTATAATCGAGAATTTCATAATAATTTAACGTTAACGATTTTAAATCCCAAATGTTTAGTGTACGTAGTTTCAAAAACTAAATGTATGATTTGATATACATTGAAAATCTTGTGCCTCATTTATTTTATTGTTATACGACGGAGTCACAGAAACCATCTGTACCTACCTACCTGTACTACTGGACCAAGCCAACTAGGCGCCTGATAAATGTGATGTCACCCGCACAAAGAGGCGGTGGCGGTGTGCGAGCGGTGTGCGGGCGGGGAAGCCGCATTCCATCCGTGCGCCTAATTGGCTTGGTGGAGTGGTATGCTACAGCTTCATACTAATGTTAAGAGGAGGGTTCGAAATTTGGTTGATTTTCTATTCTACTGTTTCTTTAAGTAAGTATGTGGACTAGGAATCTTATATTTAGATGTATGATTTTTGACTATATTATCTTGAGTATCTTTAAATCCAAATCACGATTTGATGAAATTTTCTCGATAAAAAAAATTTATGAAATGAGCTCTAATTATTTACAATTTTCCTTGCTACCACGATGTTTTTACGATTTAGATCACGAAATTATTTCTAAAACATAGCAAATAATGATATCTAAACTACCCTTCAACCATATTTTAATTCATGAAGTAGTTTTTTTTTAATTCAAGTAAATGTGGTTTGGCGCTTACGTTGTTTATTTCCGAGCGCGCGCACAATATCGCCATCTCACATTTTAAGTACTTGAACTAACCATGTCTCTCTCTAACTTTGTATTGTCAGTGTCCGCTCGGACTTGTTCGACGTCGGACCTGTGAAGGATTTTTTAAAAAATATTACGAAAAAATATTACGGTCGTGCCACATTACAGGTACAGTACAGTATTTACAGTCCGCCGACGCCTATGATAAATAAATAAATATCCTTGGAAATTCTTTTACACATGACTACCTGATCCCAAACTAAGCAGAGCTTGTACTATGGAAACCAGATAACTGATATTACTACATATACTACTTTTTGTTTGTAAATACAAACTAAATATACACTTAATTACACCTAGACTCGGGACATGCGGACATGTTCATGCACACAAATGCATGTCCTGGGCAGGAATCGAACCTACGACCTGCACTGCAGCGTGATTTTCGTTTGCTTTTCCTTGTCTTGTGTAATTTCTTTTCATCTCTTGTCATTTTGTGTCATCTCTTGTCATTTTGTGTCATCTCTTGTCATTTCATAGTTATTCGTGTCATTTCTGTAAAAACTCCCTATTTCGCTTACTGTTATATACTTGCAGCATGGTCTTGGGCCGACAGTGGGAATACATTGCTTGTCAAAACAATGGAGTCGCTTTATTGCGTTTGTTGTAGGTATGGATGGGCAAGTAATAAATATATCATACATCAATAAATTATCGTAATAATAACATTACAGATATGGATAGGAAAATGTTTGTCCGTCCTATTCAATCTATTATATTATAAACGAAAGTAACTCTGTCTGTTACCTTTTCACGGCTAAACCGCTGAACCAATGTTGATGAATTTTGGTATGGAGATAGACTGGGTCTTGGCGGAGAACATAGGCTACTTTTTAAACCGACTTCAAGAAAGGAGGAGGTTTCTCAATTCGACCGTATATATATATATATATATATATATTTTATGTGTGTTCGCGGATAACTTCGTCTTTTATGAACCGATTTTGATGAATCTTTTTTTGTTGGAAAGGAGATATTCCAGCGGTGGTACCATGATAAGGAAACCAGGATCTGATGATGGCATCCCAGAGAAATCGAGGGGAACCTTCGAAAATCGTAGGGGCGACTAGTGCGTTTGTAATTTTAAACTATTTTAAAGCACTACTATTTTATGAAGGTCTGGAGTCGATCTGATGATGGAGCCGAAAGACAGTCGAGGGAACTCCTCAACGATTTACAGCAATTACCTGGTGTTTGGGCTTGATTAATTTGTATTGATGAGAACTTTACACCTGGATGGGTTGTGACTGTCATTAGGGGTCTGATGATGAAGACGTAGGACAGTCAAGGGAACTCCTCAACGATTTACAGCAATTACCTGGTGTTTGGGCTTAATTCATTTCTATTGGTGGGAACTTTGCATCCATATCGTTTATAAGTGCCATTACAGGTCTGATGATGGAGACCATACACAGACGAGGGAATTCTTCAACGATTTACAGCAGTTACCTTTTGTTGGGCTTACTTCATACGGTTCAATATGCCAAAATGTTCATTGGTATGGCGCCACTAAAAATCGTGAAATAAAATTATTTTTATAAAAAAAAAACCGACTTCAAAAAAACCTGATGCACTAAAAAGCCTGAAATAATATTTCTATTACCACCTCTGCCTACCCCTTCAGGAAAACCAGACGTGATGGTGTGTTATCGAGTATTTGAAGTCGGTGCCAATCTTGGTATGCCAAGTCTACCTACTATAAAAGTAAGAAGATAGATTGGCACCGACCCCAAATACTCGATAACACACCATCACGTCTGGTTTTCCCGAAGGGGTAGGCAGAGGTGGTAATAGAAATATTATTTCAGGCTTTTTAGTGCATCAGGTTTTTTTGAAGTCGGTTTTTTTTTTATAAAAATAATTTTTTAGGGTTCCAAAGGGTGCTAACGGGACCCTATTAGGTACTAGGCCTACGCTGTCCGTCTGTCTGTCTGTCCGCCTGTCAGCGCGGGCTGTATCTCACGAACCGTAACAGGTAGAGAGTTGAAATTTTCACTGAATGTGTATTTCTGTTGCCGGTGCAGAACAAATACTAAAAATATAATAACATTTAAAAATAAATATCAAGTCTCAAACTTGATATTTTTGATGTGTTTATTCTACGGTGGTACGGAACCCTTTATGTGCGAGTCCGACGCCTTCAGATCTTATGAACGTTTTCTTGAAATAAATATAGTGTATTTTAAGTAATTAACTGGCCAACCCTCAGGTCCTACCTACCATGTTAGGATCTTTTTCGTTCTAGCGGGTGTAAACCGTGATTTAACGAGTTAATGTGATAATTTTTGTATTTAAATTATTCAATTCAATGTATTTGTTTCAGACATAGTCCAATATTGATTATTAAAATTATTATAATTCACAATAAATATAAAACAGTAAATAAAAGTAAAATTAAATTAAAAAAAAAAAAAAATTTTTTTTTTCAAGTTTTATCATTAAAATACAATATAATATAACATAAATTAAAATAAAATACAATAAAATAACAACCTACCCCTAATTAAACAAATACCGTCCGCGTGGGATACTGGCTGCATGTCCTCCCTGTATTCAAGCTGTTCCTGTTGTCAAGCGAATTTTTTGAGCAAGGAAAGAGCCAGCCCTCTTGTCACCTGTGGCGGTAACCAGTCTAAGGGTGATTTTGATAGATAAAAAAATAAAGATAAAAAGATAAACAAAAAATAAATGCATGGTTAAATCAATAAAATTAATAAAATCTGAAAATTAAATTAAAAAATAAATTAAATATGGTAAAAAAAAATATTATGACACCGCTGATGACTTCATGATCGGCATCGAAGTTAAGTACCAAAGTATTCCTTTGCCTACGAAACATGAAAAAGATACTCATATCCGGCAGTCAGTCACTGACACAGAGTATGTACATTTTTACCCGACTACGGTGGGCGGAGGGTTATGATTTTGACCGATATGTATGTATGTTCATCTGCTCCCGTATAACGTCCAAACTATTTTTATCATAATAATTTGACTAATGAGGTATCGTTGGACGCGTCTGGATCGTCCGCTGGTTATAGGCTATTATACGATCGAAATATTGTTATACGTATCTATCAGCATATTGTAGGTATCGTTTGTCTTCTTTTGACTTACTTTGTCTTCAGCAATAAAAACAACATAGAAATTAAATTATTTTTTTCAAATACACTCGACATAAAAATCCCATATAAAACGAAAAAAATATATTTGAATATTTTCATCCATTTCATCTATTTTAAAAGGTGCACTGGGACATATTATTTTAATTGTACGAATTAAACAATATTGTTCCTTCAAAAAATAACTATACTATAGTCTACTCCATAGCTGTTCTGTCCTAGCTAAGCGAGAGGGATATATCCTTCGGCAGCTCACGCGACGCTAGCCACACCCCGAAACTAAAATTCATTTTTTTCTTGTATCGTCTTAATACTAGTCATTTCCAATGTCTAAATAATTTCTATGAAAATATCTTCGGCTGAACTAATTTTACCAAGTATTAACCAAAACGATTGTTCACATTGTTTAACAAATTTTATTAATATGTTGTGTACTGTTAAAAATTAAATAACTTTAGTGAGGTATGTTTTATATACCTACCAGTTTGAGCTTAGCTGTTTTAGTATCGAAATAATTTAGTTAAATTGATTTAGATTATAGATCTGTACCTATACATTAAGTTACCGAATGTGGAGGTGATGTTTAAAAGTTTGTAGTGTTTCTCGTTTTACCTGGGTAGCGTTATGTTAAAATATTGTATGATCCCTGATTAAAATCATATATTTTTCTACACACTTTAAAAATAATAGGGTCAGCTCAGACAGAACGGGAAAACGCCCAAGCAATTTACTGGCTCTATAGAAAATAGGCCGCAGAGCCGCGAGCATGCGCGAGCCGACTGTGTATATTCATACTATTTTCTACTTTAAGCTATGGTAATATGATCCTTTTTTTAAATGGAGTCACTAAATTGCTCGGGATTTTTTCCGTTCTAACTTCTGTCTGAACTGATCCTTAGTCAACAGAAATATCAAATAACAAGCCATGTTTCAGAATAGTGCCATTTCTTTCACCAAAATACCTAACCACTTGCAACATATTTCAAAACAAATGATGTATGTAGATATTATGTAACGGTCAGTTAGGGCCTCCGCAGACTAGCTACTTTTAGCATCGGCTACCGGCGATTTTGTGACGTATCGCCGTGTAAAAATCGCTGATCGCCGATGCTAAAAGTAGCAAGTCTGCGGAGGCCCTTATGTATAAAAATACCTACATCGTGTATGTAATTACTAGCCCTATCTTCCATTAGTAATTTAACATCGCATTTGAAAAACCTACTTTTAAGTGCGTGTTCTAGCTAATACAGGTACGTTCCTGTGGAGCCTAACTAAAATTATTAATAAGTAGGCATAATATGCAGGTATTTTATTTAATACCTAAATATTGGTACCTAATTTTACCTTATGTACGAGCTATATTCAGTGTGTCTGAATTTACAATAGGTGGGTACGATATGATGTTATTATTCTATGTTTTTTAAGTATATTATGTTCTATTAACTTGGTACCACAGACGAATAAGACAACGCCACTTATATTACGTCCTCTACAATAGTACGAATACAGTCGTCTAGGCTGTCTTACCCAATACCCTAGACTCTAGGGTATGGGGAAGACAGAAATTTTTGTTGAAGGAATTTAAAAAAACCGTATTATATTTAAGACCGACATTTAGGACCCGATTCTCGGGTATAGATATACCTAATATCGAAAGATCTGCCAAATTAGAATGGTCTTTCGACAGTCTTGCTGATGCCGCATCTATGACTTATTCATCTGTGGTAGATAACTATGAGATTTTTAAAAAAATTAACGTACCTACACAATTTTATGTGTTCTTACACTATTAGCACCCTAGACCGATCGCTATGTACCCAAATGCACAGTTATAGACTGGCATTGACAAATTAGTTCATATATAGTACGGCGAGAATCACAATGAATCATTGTTTAAATATAAGATTTTTTACAGACATTTGTGGTGAAATAGATAACGGTGTGTTAACATTAAATAAACAATGACAGACCTAATGTTAAGTCTCCTAATAAAGTACATTATTGTATTTATTGCAGTATTTTCATTTAAAACCTTTTAAGGGAATTGGTACCGAAATTTAAAATACTAAAAACCTAGTAAAGCTAGTGGCCAATGCGGTTATAATGTGATTGTAGATGCATAGGTACCTAAACTCTGATTAATAAATTCAGTGGAGTAAAATAATCAGAGGTTATGCTTTAACTTGCAACCAGATATTACCTACAATGTTGTCTAATCTGTTCCATTTCACCCGCCCTTACTAAAGATTACGAAACATTTTATTGAACCTATCATTTACCAAGGCTATTAAAATATCAATTAATACTAATAATAATTATACTGATACATGGATGTACTGTACGACAAAGTAACAAGTTTTTTTTTCAAAAACCAGAGACTTGGCAAAAAAACGATAAATTTAAATCTCTTTTGCTCTTCCCGCCAAAAAGTTCTTCCTTTCCATCCCGCTGTGGGCGGAAGCCGGAAGCGAAGCTGCGAGCGTGATTGGTTTTTTTTTTAAGTTTGTTTCGTGGCTCTGTGCGTGATTGATTGAATAACCAGTGTAGCCTGTGTGGATTTTTTTGTCCTTTTTCAGATCATTTTGGGCCTTACTATGCAGGTCCCTGCTGAAAACTTCCGAAATCTGAACTTTTCGAACCTATTTATTTATCTTCTTATATTTTCGAATCTTTTCACAGTAAATAGGTAACACCCTATTTACTGTGAAAAGATTACTAAAAAAATCCTGGTTACTTAGAGCAAGAATGGCAAGAAAACCATAATTTTCGCACACTTATTAAGGACAGCGACAAAGAAATTATTGTCAAGCAGATACAGAACAGGAAGACGTTACAAAAAGCTCACTGGTATCAGCAATTAATCGGCACCGCAAGAAAAAATATTTTTAGGTGGCTACAGACTTCCGATTTTGCTTCCGACTATCAGATTATCGGATCTGATTCACATCTATCGCCTCCCAAATCGATGATCACAACTAACATACACCAATCAAATTAGTTTTTTTTTTCGTTTAGGCCTACGGGGCCACTTACATAGGTATTTCACTTACCAATATTTTCATTTTTTACTTAATTCTACCTCTGGATCGAAAACACGACCTCGATTGAGAAGATTCGGCAAGAAACTCAGTGGACTTACCTTTTTTATATTTATTGTAGCTATATTTTTTCGCCACTTGCTTATTTTGATACAGTGTGTTATGGTAAATAATATAATATAGCGACGGTAAAACAAAAAGAAATACAGATACGCTGAGTAAAATATACTCCGTACATCTTACCTTATATCGATGCGAGTATCTCGCTTCCCTAAACTATTGATTATAAAAATTAATCAATCCATAGAGAAAGAACAATTTGGAACTTTTTATTTTTAACTGCAGGCCACACTATATTCTCATTGGATTGATCGTCCCGTTTCCGTAAAATTCATTAGGGCTGCCAACTTATAACACTTTACCCTAGCTTTATTGTAAAAAACGTACAATTAGGTAATTTTCGGGGTATGTTTTATAGGGTAAGAAAATAATTATAGTGTGAGGTTTTCATTTTTATTTAATATTCCTAATAAACGAACTGCAATTCTCAATTAGTTTTCTAACTTTCCTTAAGTGGCAAGCGGCAATTACAGACACGATAGAAAATCAAGTATGGCTCGCAAAGTTCCGGGGTTCCGGGTTTTTTTATACGAAAGTAAAACCGAAAACTAATTTGATTAGTTAACAACCTAATTAGACAATTCAACCGAGTGGTTCATGGTTTTTTTAAATCTAGGTTAATTGAGATCAATACTGGGGTAAAGGGAAAATAAGACCTGGCCACACAGTTTCCGTTGAATTTCATTTCATTTCTCTCTGCGGTGGTTGCTGCGAACGATTTGCGTCGGCGTCTTCTTAATTTCTTGCGGGCAAGAAAGAACTATTAATTTGGAAGAATTATTCGTCTGGTGGCTACTGCCCGTCTCAAGAAGGTTTCCAGTTATCAGGCAAGTCCTCCGATAGCGAAAATGCCTTATTACGGAGTATCGAAAGGGCGCACACCCGGCATCTACATGAACTGGAACGATTGTAAAAATCAAGTGGATGGCTACTCGAAAGCGGAATTCAAGAAATTCGGGTCTGTAGAAAGTGCTCGGGACTTCGTGGAACAAGGGAATGGAGCTGCCAGCGGGAATCAGTCGTCGGGCGCGTCGGGCTCGTCGGGGCAAGGCCAGCAGCCATCTTCTGGTTCCAGCGGGAGCGGCCAACGACGCTGATTTTTGTATTTGCATACATCTCGGTGATCGACTAATGGGTACCGCATATCTTTGATTACTTTTGATATTAAACAAACTTGAAAACTTATTTTACTAATAGTTTTATTTTCTATAGATAGTTTATGAGTTTCCTTATAACTGCCATATTTAAATTATACCTACCTATTTGATAAATATTTTTATAATAAAAAAAAAAAAACTATTCTGTTAAAGTAGGTAGGTACCTATTTCGATAGTACTTAAGGATTTCGCTACCGGTGGACGATTAGGCCTAGGCCGCACCGCGGTTATATCCGCGCTGTTAAAACTGCGTCCTATGGAATCATAAACCGCAAGGGCGGATAGGTTCATAAATGAATAGGACACAGATTTAACGCGGTTTCAACAGCGCGGATATAACCGCGGTGCGGCCTAGGCCTAATCGTCCACCGGTAGCGAAATCCTCAACCCATGATACGATGGTAAAGGCTACAACCACAGAGAACCTTCCAGTATTATGAAGCAGTGTGACCCTCATCACTACGTGCGCCGCGACGAGCATCAGGTCCTGTATCAGCCGAAGATAATCGGCCTCTTCTGCTGCGGGCGGTGTTTAAAAGTCGACGTCTTGCGCCTGTTTTGTATGCAGCCATCCAAGTTCCGCCAGGTAGGCAAGCCCAAGTACCTAGCTGGCCACTCCGCTGGATTTAATCAGAACGTGAGCAGCTGTTTCTTCTGCATCCATTGCAGGTTCTCTACAGGGGGCTATCTGTAGATCTGTGATAGGTACTTCACACGTTAAAAAGAAGTTGCGTGTACCTGTGTCAGGCCCTTAACCAACTGCTTAGAAAGGGTCTCCAAAGAAGCTAGTCAAGGTAGTCAGTCAAGTCAGGTACAAACCTGATAAACGTGTACAAAAGTCTTGGCATCATGCAAAAACGGCTGAACCTATTTCAACCAAGGAAGTTTTAAGTCTCTAACACCTGGAATGCGGACTTGGCAGCAAAAGTGAAGCCGACAGCGAGATACCATACTGAACGTTGTTTCCTTTGCCAACAAGAGTGACCATAATATTTTGAAATTTTGAGAACGTCCCCATGGACATCTAGTGAAAACGTGCTTTTGTTCCGAGATTGTTATGATAGGAAAATAATAAAATAAGGAAAGGGATGTTTATTTTCTTAAGAACATGAGTAGGTACAATAAATTAGTCTGCGGTGGCCAAACCACACGAGTGCCTGTCTGTATCTTGGCAACCTAAATGAAGTTACAAAATAGTATTTAAGATCGTAGATTTTGCCACTTTGTAATATAAAGTAACATGACACTTCACACGCTTGGACGTTGTCTAGGCTCTCCATATCTATGGTTTTTCCAATACTTATCTTTCCTATACTTACTCTTTTTCTATGCTATAAAAGGTACCTACTACTGTTAACATGTTATGTTTGATTTGGGCTGTGCAAGTTGTGACAGACGGACATAGAGACAGATAGACGGACAACAAAGTTATCATATTAGGGTTTAGTTTTTTTCCTTATTAGGTACGGTACCCTAAGAATATCTAACTAATAAGACCATAAGACAAAATTAAAGGACAATGGGCAAAACTGTATGGGACTTGGTCCAAATATCCACCACTGACGAGACCTACGTAACCCGATAGACCACTAAATACTGAGTAACTTTTACAAAGACAGTTCAACAAAATAAGCTGTAAGTAAAAAAATACGCCTAGTTTAAAAAAAAATATGATTACACCATTAGTATTATGTTTATACATTTTTTTCGAAAGGCAACAATATAAATACTCTTTCTAACATTAAATAAAAATAAAATAAGCTGTCAGAAAGCAAAAAATGCCGTGAAAAGTTTTTATTATTATTTTTGTTACCTGATGAAAAGTGAACAACAAGCGCTTCTATAAAATAAATAAGCAGGTACCTTCTATGCGTTACCTTACTTTTTCACTTATCATCAGGTAACAAAAATAATAATAAAATATGTTTCACGGCATTTTTTGCTTTCTGACAGCTTATTTTATTTTTATTTAATGTTAGAAAGTGTATTTATATTGTTGCCTTTCGAAAAAAATGTATAAGACATAACACTGGTGGTGCGTTCCAATCACTGTTAATTTTGTTATTTTCGTTATTTTTGTCCACAAATCACGTTCCACTCGCACCAACTTGTACTGAAAGTTATCATTATTATCGTTTTTAACACTTTTTGTGGACGAAAATAACAAAAATTACGGTGAATGGAACGCAGCATAAGTGTGAAATAAAAAATTAAAATATTTTTTTAAACTACAAATTTTTTTTTACTGGCAGCCTATTTTGTTGAACTGGCTTTGCAAAAGTTACTCAGTATGTAGTGGTCTATCGAGTGACGTAGGTCTCGGAAGTGGTGGACATTTGGACCATTTTTGCCCATTGCCCTTTGTGCTAACGAAAAGGAACAGTGAGGGCAGGGCATTTTCCTTTAAAACTCGTTGTGTTAAATTAGGGACATAATCTGTCGGCTTAAAATGCTTGCTGTATATGACGGAATTTTGGGTAATTTTTCTGTAGCCAATAGGTATTTGTTGTAACCAATTTACACGCCTGGGATCTGTAAAAGATAAAATTGTTTTTTTGTTTTTTATTGCTTAGGAGTAATCGGGAAGTGTAAAGTCAAAAGTCGTCCCAATTGCAAACAATTTCAATCGACAAACCATCGGTCTCGGCCTTTATTTTATATTGTCCATCAAGGGTTGCAATGCTGACCGCGCTGTGGAGGCCTGGAGCGGCGTTGCGCCGCGCTTTCGGCCATCAACAACGCGCCCAGCAACACACTCATTACAGACCGTGGCAGTAATGTACTATTAAAAAGTAACAAAAGGGTAAAGGAAAGGGGCCCCGAGAATTACATTGCCTGAAATGGTTAATCTGGCCCTAGACGTGCGCGTTCCTCGAGCGTGTGAACGACGCGAACGCCGTGTGCGAGCCCGGCGAGCCGTGACAACGCGGCGTGAGCGTCGCGTTTTACCAGCGTGTGGTCTGTCGCGCGCTGCAAATGCGACCGACTTCAAAAAGTAGCGATGTAGTCGTGCGGCAACGAAAAGCGCGACTTTATCGCTGCAAACAGTTCCCGTGGACGATATTCCTCAGTTAACACAGACACATAATAAGATTTATATTATAGTCCTTTTTACTAGAGAAATTTGTGTCACCCGAACATCTAAAATGTACTTAACGTGGAAAACATAGTTACCCACTTACCTATGTTAAGATAATCCTTAATTCGGATAATATTCGCTTTTACACCCTTCCATTACGCATATTCTACCCATTTTTATGAGAAAATTCAGCACAATCCTCTAGATTTAAAATTAGCTGAAAATGTCGTGTGTCACGTAAATTGACGTTCTGTGTTTCAAGTTTTTAATTTTATTTCTGCTACGATTCCTATAGACATCACGGAACTGACAATTACAAGCGAATTATTAAAGAAGGTAAGTACTTATTTCCAGATATTTATTTATATTTGAAATTTTAATCTTAGGATATTCTTATACTTTACCATAGGTATTTCATTAATCGACTTTATTGTTTATTATTCTTAACATGAAAATGTACCAAGTTTAAGGTGATCGAATAAATATTAACTGGCAACACAAGGGATGAAAGGTTGTACTATTAGAAAGGGAAAGAAGGCGCAGTTATAGGTATCTGGCTCGGACCGGTTTTTATAATGCGTGCATCGTGGGCGTTAAGTCCGTCACATAAGGATTATTTTTGATTAAATGAATGGAAAATAAAGTTTGTAGTCCACAGTCATGTTCAATGGTATTACGTCGATGATCTTGATATAATATAACCATCCATAGAGTAACTATATTACTGGTGTTGCCAGAATGTACATTTTGTTACATTTTTCGTAATTTAGGTATTTGTTCAGTCAGCATCACTGTTCTTTCGCACTGATTCGTTCTTCGACTGACTTCAAACTCATCTTTTAAAGCTTAATTATTTTTGTTGAAATAACTACTTACTTACCTAATTACGTTATCGAAACTTTTAAACATTTATATCTTAATAAAATTTGTAGATCTCTCATTACCCATAAGCCTATATTAACAACGACTCAAAGAATACAATTGCATTAACGACTCATCTAACGTAATGAAATATGAAACTTGTTACTTTCCTACAAAAAATCAAATTTCTACAAAACATTTCCTATATCTACAAAAAAAATATAACTTTGAGAATTTAACGTAATTTTTGACAAGAGTGCTCATGGTAACATACAACTGACTGAACTGTCCAGCGTTGCGAGCGATTTTAAAAATAATAAAGAAATTTTCCTAACGCAGTTTAGTAAACAAAAAAACTGAAACGGAATGCAGCCAAGCTAAGTGGTAGAGTCCGTTTCACAAAAGAAGCCATGCGACGGAATCTTGTTAACCCTCTATAGTTTAGACTCCCCAAAAATTAAATCTTCAATCAATCCGATCTTATTATTTCAGTTATTTATTTAACTTGTTTTTTATTTAAAACTAACAAAATATTAAAATGAAAATGGAAGCCTACGACATACGATTCACAAATTAGTTACACGAATAAAAAAAATGACTTTGGCTTTAGGCAAAAAATATACGTACATAAACAAAATTAAATGCTTATTATCATTTATGTTTTTCTGCCTTACCAATAGATTATTCAGAGCCATGACGCATAAAAAATGATGAATTTGCGTTTTTTTATGGGAATGCGTTACTTTTGTGCTCAATGCGTTACTTTTGAATATCGGGGATTGGCAACACTGGAACTGTCAACTGTTACTGATGTCACTGTGGTGGAGGGTAGTTTCGCAGAGTTTTTCAAAAACTAATGTAATTTCTAGTAATTGGGCGAGTTCGTCATTTATAAAAATGCCTTATTACGCAGTAGCTAGGGGTCGCACATCCGGAATATTTATGAACTGGCCCGATTGTGAAGCTCAAGTGAAGGGCTTTCCGGGTGCGCGGTACAAGAAATTCGATTCTGTAGTTGGTGCTCAAGACTTCATCAATACGGAAGGTGGGGCAGGAGTTACTTCTAAATCGAAACAGACGTATAACCAGAAACCTTCGACCAGTACTACGAACAATTTAAAACGGTCGTATTCCACACATAACAATAGTAATGCTTCATCCAAACCTGCCCCACCAAAACCAGTTAGTAACCAATATCAAAATGATGATGATCTTATATCTGATGACGACGACTTGAGTGACATTATACTGAAACAATTGGATGATGTAGAGAAACGAGTAAAAAACTTTGGTAAGGGTGTTGATAAAATTATGAAATCGTCCAGAAAATCTATTTTAATTGACCCACCAGAGCAGAAACGGCGGAGGACTGGCGGTGGGGAGTTCGAAGTGGATGATGATGGTTACGTACAAGTGTATACTGATGGTGCATGTTCAGCTAATGGTACAAAAAACGCCCGAGCAGGCCTCGGGGTATACTGGGGAGATGCACATACCTTAAACATAAGTGAGCCAGTCTCGGGCCGAGCCACCAATAACTGTGGGGAAATACAAGCTGCCACTCGTGCCATCAAAATAGCATTGCAAAATGGAGTCAAAAAATTGTCAATCAACACAGACTCGCAATTTGTCATCAACTCTGTGACCAAATGGATGCCAGGTAATAAGAAATTATTATATTTAATTTAGCCACCTGCCATTTAGGTGATTATGAAAACTTATTGGTAAGCCACTTACGGCTTATTCTTCATGTATAAAATATTGTTTTTGTATGTATCTCGTACCATTACCTATGAAGAACCCATTTTCAGCGATGTTTGATTGAGAACCTAAAACACACCAAAGCAAAATTTTAATCCTCCATGCGAATGGTTTTAATGCTGTTTGTTTATTTATAAATAAATATAAAAACTTGCTTTTATTAGAAAGCAATAGATTTATGTTTTAAAGTAGAGAAGAAAATAAAGTATTATGTACATTAGGTACATTTGAGTAATGCAATTTATTATCCTCAAATATCTGTCTCATGACTCAAATCCTCTCAAATTACAGGTTGGAAAAGAAAAGGATGGAAATTGCAGTCTGGTGGTGCAGTCAAGAATGAGAGTGACTTCAAAGACTTGGACAGTGTGCAAAACCAGTTGCAGATTAAATGGAACTATGTAGAGGCTCACCGAGGGATCCACGGCAATGAGATGGCCGATCAGCTGGCCAAAGCTGGGGCTGAGAAGTATCGCAAATGATGATAACCATTCAAGTGGACTCTAAATCTATTCAATTACTTAAAGTTCCTTAATTGAAAATTACATTGGATAATAAGTATCCTGTGAAAGAAATGAGATTGTACGTACAGGGTATAAAGCAGCTATAAGCTAAGGTACTTATGTGAATGATGAAGTGATGTTACTGAAGTGATGCTACTTTTATTTTTTAAATATAAGTCATTGTTCCTGTAATAGTTATTTGTGATTTATAAGTGATAAACAATAAAAGACTAACTTTGCCAAAATTTGCGATTTATTACAGCTTTACCAAACTGCTGTGAAAGGAATTTGGATATGGATGGTTGGATGTTTGTTACTCAATCACGTCAGAACGGCTGAACAGATCTGGATGAAATTTGGAACACATAGTTTATAACCTGGATTAACACATAGTATACCTTATCCCGGAAAAATGACAGGTTCCTGTGGGATTTTAAGGTTAACGCGGACGAAGTCTCGGGCAGAAGCTAGTATGGGATACTTCTTTGCCTGGGTATGTTATATGAAAGTGTAACTACCACCGTACCAGATATTATCAAAATCTGTACAGCTTGTTTGCGTGATTTACATACAAATCGCATTTATTATATGTAGGTGTAGTTAATAATAAAAATACCGAATTTTCATCACATATTTATTGAAACGAACATTTCGCACGTACCATTATGTACTAAAAGTTCTTAATAATAACGTAATCATTGTATTTACAACACGCGTCGCTCGACACCACTACTGTTATTACATTACTCAGTAATTCAAATTGCTGTTTCCATATTAGGATTTTTTGTAAACAACCCATAGGTACCAATTATGAAAATTTTAGGTACACGAAACTGAATACGATAAAAACAAAACGTTTATAATATCACTACATTCAGTATAGACGAATGTCAAGAAATAGCTGTACCATGCTTGGATCTTTATCCGAATTAAAAAGCTACAACAAAAATATACAATCATCTTTTTTTATAATTTCATTGAAATCTTGGCTCTTCACAGAACTGTTCAACTAATCAATAAACACTACAATCAACTAAAATGCACATTACAGATCAACTTAACCATTAACAGTCTTAAAGATATTGTATTAGTGAATGTAAAACAATGATACATTTACATAAAGCGGATTCACTTGATTAAAAAATAAAAATATGCTCGAACTTAACGACTTTAGGGCTGATTTTATAGTCGCGCATGTTGCTTGCGGGTAAAGCGTATTGCTAATACTCTCTTTTTATTGGCCCGCAGGCTATTTTGAGTAACCGTCGCTATAAAATTAGCCTAACGCCAAGTGTCCACTGGCAAGTAACTTCCGCAATTTCTTGCAGAAGTCAATTGCCGACTTTTTTCCACTGACTACAATTTTACACAAGTCGCAGAAGTCCACTTGCGCGAGCGTTAACACATTGGAAGTCACTTGCGCAAGTCAACTTGTGCAAGATTTCTTGCCAGTGGACACTTGGCATAATGACGTGTGTCCACTGGCAAGTAACTTCCGCAATATCTTGCAAAAGTCCACTTGCGCGAGCGTTAACACATTGGAAGTCACTTGCGCAAGTCAACTTGTGCAAGATTTCTTGCCAGTGGACACTTGGCATAAGAAAACAGATAATGCTGCAGCTGCTGGTAAACGTTTTCGTGCTTTTGAACACACCATCACCGAGGAGCATTATAATTGCGTATCATAATAGGTACTCTAAGGCCTAAAATGATATACACCTTACTAAACCAAGTGGAAATGAGTGCGACCAACAACAACTTTGTACCTCATCTCCTAGATCAAAGTATTTTTCGCCAACAAAAGCGAATTTTGAACTTATAATTAATTTGAAGACTTCAACTTCCTAATCATAATTAATTTACAATATTTACAAAATTACTTGGCTCAAAGAGCGAAGGAAATTAATGGTTCCATCATTGAAAGTATTCGTTAAAACGAGGAACATAAAATAAAAAAATATATGACATAATATACGCAAACAACCCATGTAACCATACATACACATTTGCCCCCATATTTATTTAACTTTAAATCCATTTACCATGGTTTTACAAATGGCAAATAGATTAAAACGTTCTATAAATTGTTGAATTATTGCAGAAGTGTTGTTTAATTTTAGTCCTATGCAACCATAGATCTATGATTGCATTGGTTTTATTTTTACGTACTTAGGTACTTACATCAAGTTCAAAATATCTGGACTTTTTACACAAATGTATGAGAATACCATAGCGCAAAGCAAATATACATTATAGGACACCAAATAAAATAGTGTACACTGTCTTAGAGAAAAAAAGATTTCTGAAGACGTTAATACCATTATTTATGTATTATACACAACTTTATTGCAGACAGACTAGTTCAAAAGTTACAAATCATCTTTATGTACAACTTATGGACAGTTTTAATTTTACCGAATTCTAGCAGACGACTAATGTAATGATAAGTATAATGACTACGAAAAGAAAAAAAAATCGTGAAGATTTTGTATGTAATGAGAGAATATATAAAAAAAACTGAGTCAGAATTTTTTTTCGAACATATAGATCCTAACGCCGGACAATAATTTCACTGACGCCCCAATATCAAATACCTATGTACAAATACAGTCCACAAATGAGCATAATTTATTAAATCATTGACTCAAAACTGTCCTGATTTTGTTACTTATTATGTGTCGCGATTAGTAACAGTGAAGTTTTGAAAAAGTAACATCGAATTTGGCAAAGATAGAGAAGTTTAAAGGGTCGAAATCAGTAATTAGTACGTATGACGTCATAGCTTAGTAGTTTGCAAACTTTAATTGCGAATATATTTGTAATAATTGGCTGCGTCCATGCCTCGCGCGAGCACTCATGTTATGACATTATGTATGTGCGTTCCGACGTCAAAACTGAGTTCACGGGCGCGGCATGCGCCTTAGGTAGACGCAACTATTCACATAAAAAAAAGGATTGGTAGGTATAGTACGCGACAGGTTGAGATGGCATTTTTCTAGTGCTGTGGCATCATGTACCACGAGTTTATATCGATATTTTTTTGCAACCTAACAAAATAAGGTTTATTATAAGTAAAATAAAAAATATTTTATAATGTCACAATTTTTTAATACTTTTCTGGCTAGTTCTCGTGTTTGAGAATGAATTATTGGTTTTTCTGTTTTATCACGTGACGAGGTAGCGACCTAAGTCATTCTAACACACTATAACAAAGAACAATGTGAGCGAGATCGAAATCGATAACTATCGATAGCGATAATGCAGACTCGTGCAGCGCTAAGGCTAGGAGCGCGCGGGCGATGCGCAGGTATGTGGGGTGTCACCTCCCCAGCGCCTCCGCTCCTACCCCGATTGTCATCTCGACCTGTCGCCTACTATACTTCAGAGTTAAAAAGTATACTAAATTCGATATTAGTCGACCACCGTATTGAAGTGTATGTTGCATGGTTGCATCTATTGGAAGTACTGAACAAATCAGATCAGTTGACGGCGGCCCCGCCTGCCAGTGCCTGGTGTGTGTGTGGTAGTGTTCACGTGTAGTATTGCACGGGGTGCGAGCGGCGCGCGACCACGGCGGGCGCGCTGCCGCCCGCGCCCACGATCAGGTACCCGCCCGTCGACACCACCTTCTTGTTCACGCTCTCTTCGCTATTTAGGAGCTGGAAATTAAGATGTTAAGTAATAATTGGATTTTTTATGCACTATTATGGTGGGTTATACGGTGGTAGTGCAGCACTGACTCTACTCGAGTTCATGTGTTCCGAGCGCTGACTGCGCGCTCTTACCCTTTCTATTCTTTGACGGGCCCGTTAGCGTGGTTGGCGCGGAGGCGACTTTCACGCTGCAGGTCGTAGGTTCGATTCCTACCCGTGACATGCATTTGTGTGCATGAACATGTCTGTATGTCCGGAGTCTGGGTGTATAAGTATGTATTTACAAATAAAAAAGTAGTATATGTAGTAATATCAGTTATCTGGTTTCCATAGTACAAGCCCTGCTTAGTTTGGGATCAGGTAGCCGTGTGTAATAAATGTCCCAGGATATTATTTTATTTATTTATTTATTATCGGGTCAGTAGTATCGATCGACAGCAAACTGTCTAGGCCGGTATTAAAAAAAACTTTGTCAACTTTGACAGTGTATATGTAAATCTAAAAATACCAAGAGCGTACCAAGTTCGCTTTTACACTTGAGATCGATCGATGTACTCAACGTTTGATGTGCAAAATTAGAGTCACTGGGTCCAGTCACTGACTCACTGTCATCGTGTACACCAGCTTTTAGTTAGAGGAAAAACATAAGTGAAAATACTTGGATGTTCTGAGACTAAAGGCATGTTTGATAGATTTGATTTTGTCGCGCTAAATGTCATGCCGCTATCGCTGTCCTGCTACTAATGTGACAAATACATGAACAAAGCGCTAGTGCTTGTCTCAAGACAATGTTTTGCTGTAAACATCATATTTTGTTTCTGTTGATGACTACCCTATAAATACGGGCTGCAGACAAGTCTACATTGGCACCGTGGCTGGAGTATACAAGTGTACTGATTAGATTCGACCGTATAACTGCTTGTCTTTGCAAAAAATATTATTTGTTAAGAATATAAAAGTAATTTGCTATCCGTTGCTTCAGCTCGCTATTTTAAGAGACACGCGACAAGTAACTAAGTAAACAAGACTAATTTTGTTTACAAACGCGTGCCATTCCAAAATTAATATATTTTTTACGAGTTAATTATGATATTCATATAAAGAGACGCATTTGTCAGTTGTAAATAATATACAACCGATCGCGTGTCACGGGCACATACGCATGGGCATAAAACAAAAGATCTATTTTTTTAAGATTTTATTTTGCTTGCAACATTACTCGGGTTAAATACTATGAATACATACTTGTTTGTTGAGTATAATGGGCGGCGGCTGCGCAGGCGCCGACGGCTTGTACGTGCCGACGCATTTCATTGTCTGATTCCCGTTCGGGTCCTCTACCATGCTTACTGAAATTATTAATATCACATACTTATAACTACTGTTTATCCCGACTTTATGGTGTTTTTTACTTTTAAATTCGCGAGCGCAGGTACAAAGACAAGCAGTTAGACACATGTTTTATAATAATTTAAGTTAACCGTCCAGAAATGTATATGTAAACGCGGTGGTAATTGGATGTCGGTCGTTTGGCTTTAGTCACTATCATTATTTTGAACACATGTAATGGAGGCCTATGTCCAACAGTGGACGTGTTTTGGATGAAATTATGATGATGAATGGAGGCTGTAATACTTTTCTACTATAAGTCCTTCTCAAAACCTATATTATGCCATTAATAAGTCACTTTAGCGAAATAAAATATAATCTAGTTAAATCTATCGCTGTTTGGAAAGCTGGTTCATGTCTGGCTGGTGACATGTGAAATAATGTGATTGACGATTGATAACGGTTACTGGAACACCCACTCCCCACAGCTTGACCTTATTGGCCAGTGAGCACGGCATGACATGGCATTTTAATTTTTATCAATCGAATTTAATACTTATCCAATCGAAATAAGGTATAAGTATATTTCAATGTTCGGTGATCGACCTTGGAGTATCGCGGAGTAATCTCGGTGCACCCGCTGGAGCACCTTATTTCGATTGGATAAGTATTAAATACGATTGATAAAAATTAAAATGCCATGCCCTGCCGTCCTCACTGTGCGCCAGCCATAAGAGGGCAAGCGAGAAGAGCCAGATGAAGAAATAATATTCTCTTATCAATAGCTAATTCTCTACAATGAAAGTCAGGTTGCGTGTAGCGGTCGAAATAATATGCTAAGCTTATGAAAATATATTGTTATTTTAAAGGTCAACGTAAAATGAATTGTAAGTGTTTTGGTGTAGAGTAATAATGAACATGACCAATTCTATTGCTAGTATTATATTACGATTTCTAACAGTGAAATAACTTTATAATTGAAATTAATAAAGACGATTGTGCCCTGCTGGGTCCACAATTGGTCTACATTGTATTTAACACCTTTTACACATTGTGGAATGCGAAATAAATGAATATGAATATGAATAAAGTTTGGAAAAATGTACTAACTATGTACTTAGTTATGACATCATAACTTAATAGTTTCAGTAAACTTTAGCGAATAATTTAGTAAACATTCATTATTTTTTTATTTCTTTCACAATTCGTTAAACCATATTTGGTACTTATGGGGTAATATATAAATAATAATACATATATTAAATACTAGTGATCATGCACATTGTAAGAACTAACCTATAATGGAGGTCTTCTGCGAGGTAGTCTGGTCTTGCGTGTAGACGCGCGAGGGAGCCAACTTTCCGCCGACCGTCAGGGCCGGCGCCGACGAGTTTTTCTGCAACACCAATACACAAACACCATGTACAATACGTTTTGTGCTCAGCTATTCATTGCCGACTTCACTATTGACGCCTGCTTGCTTTCCAATTTTATAATGATATCTATATTAATTATTCTATTATTTACGTGGGCTTTGAGTTGACTTAATACCTCCACAATGTAGTGGTGTATGGCCACTCAAGCCTCTGACTAACCCCGAATGGGGATAAAAAGTCGTGACGTTATATATATATATATATATATTATATATAATTATTCTAGTAGGTACACCATTGTTTAAAACACGGAATCCTCTCCATCCAAAGCTTGTTTGGAAGAGATCGCAGCTTGCGATAAGACCGCCCACTGTACAGTAATGTTTTTTTTGTTTTGTTTTGTTTGTCTCTTTTGTTCTGTATGTGTGTTTGGTGTACAATAAAGTGTTATCTATCTATCTATCTAATATCGTAGGTGACATACGATTCTAAAAATGCGATTGGAAACTTCAAAAGTGACCTCGTCCATCCTAACCATCCTAAGGTTGCCTGGTAGAGATCACTTTTAGTGATAAGGCCGCCCATTTCCACTATCTGTATAAATTATATATAATTTTTTTTTTTTTGTTTTCTAGTGGTGGATTAATAAACAGTTATCTATCTATTTCTCTATCTATCTTGTTTGGGTCGCCGCAGACCATCGCATGCGAGCATAATACGAGCTTTTTACTATAACTATAAAATTCGTTCAGAGAATATTATAATAGCTAGAGGTAAAGGGCTGCAGTGGTGCAAAGTCGTAGAACAATATGTTGGGACTCACTGGCATTTCCGGTTGTGGCTGCAGCCGGTGCTCGGGCGAGCTGGGCGCCGAACCGGTGCCGTTGTTGCCGTCCTGCGAACACCATTACCATGGACCAGTTACTAAGGGGACTGGCCCTAAGCAAGTCGGCCGAGTGGTCGGCCTAGTACTAACATCGACATAAAACGAAGCGAGTAGTTCAACTATTTACCGGTAAATAGTCAAATGAAAATGAAAAAACAATAACCACGTTTTGTTTCATACAAATATCTAATAAGGGCACCTCTTTCTTTAGTCTTTACTCTGTGACCATTACAAACTAAGCGCCTAGTACCACAGTGTATGAGGTTGGTGGTAGAGCCAAGCTGTAGCTAATTGACTGAAGCTCAGCTGGCTCGACCACAAAAGATCAGCGTAAAGCTAAAATTACAGCTGCGTTTCGTACGATGAGTGAGAGAGCCGGAAGAACACCCGCTTTCCCCAACCTGTGTCCCATTCCCCTTAAGGTCGGCAACGTGCAAGCGAAGCCTTTAATATTGTAAGCATCTATGGGCTACAGTAACTGCTCAACATCAGGTGGGCCGTGCGCTTGATTGCCAACTTTGACACAAAAAAAAGATTGGCATTCTCTACCACTTATTCTCAAAACAGGCCCCTTGTGGGTAGATCATAAATGATGTGGATAGTGTGGATATCCTTCTCATGATCATTACTCAGATGGAAATACTTTTAGATGTGTACTATTTTGTTCAGTAGCAATATGTTAATGTAATGTTCAAGTCATGTTGAGACATGTTAAGCATTGACGGGCCCGTTAGCGTGGTTGGCGCGGAGGCGCCTTTCACGCTGCAGGTCGTAGGTTCGATTCCTACCCGGGACATACATTTGTGTGCATGAACATGTCTGTGTGTCCGGAGTCTGGGTGTATATGTATATTAAGTATGTATTTACAAATAAAAAAGTAGTATATGTAGTATTATCAGTTATCAGGTTACCATAGTACAAGCTCTGCTTAGTTTGGGATCAGGTAACCGTGTGTACAAAAATGTCCCAGGATATTATTATTATTATTGGTGTTGCATATGTTACCTGTGACCGTTGCTGCGTGCAGACCGAGAAGTGTTGTGCCCAGTGCGCGCGCTGGCACGGGTAGTCGCAGTACGACGTGTTCCAGCAGCAGTAGAACTGCGCCTCCTGGCTACAGTTCGCGCACCTGCATCCCCACACAACACACACACTCAGTACATATTATACTAGTAAAGTACCGATAAGTAACGATCAATGCAGAGATCCGACGAAGCCGTCTAGACAGAGCAATCTGGGGGTCTAATAGCGGCACAGCAACAATGCCAATGGTTTTTTTTTTTTCAGATTTTCTAGCATAATATTTCTGTGAAACGGTCACGCGCTATTAAGCGCTGGGTCTCCCAAAACGGTGCCGTCATATAACGACCGCATTAGAATTAGAACATTTGCTATGTAAACTATGGCGCGGTTGCCTAGGGACCGGTTTGGACACCGTTTTTGACATACCCAATGTTCTAGTGCGGCCGTTATGATTCCTAGGAACCCAACGCCTTAGACCCCTGGCCTCATGCTGGCCGCAATAGTATGGTTGCGTCAAATAAAACTATGATTATCGGCCGAATACTCAAATGACATTTTTTGTATGACGTGTTAAAGTTAAACAGCTCTCAAATTTGAGTTGCGTAGGAGTATTCGACGGTATAAATTTCAATATGTTGACACCAAGATAATGTACTAGGTACTAGAGCAGACATCGTGCATCACTACGAACGCTGCATGTTTCATTTTATTGCGGCACTATCGCTGCACTTGCAAGTCATTCTACTTACCCGTCCGCGCTCTTTCTACCTCTAGTGCATAATACATATCATCTCGAATTCTCGATGCATGTTGACTGCGAGTATCGTTAGTAGTAATAGGTTTTTATACACTTCTCATCAAAAAAATCTAAACACCTACATTCATTTATTGGATGAAAATTCTAAAATTTAAATTCAAATTTAGACTTGTGGTACACTATTGTGTAGACTAAACTGCCAGCTATTTATTGGCGTATTTTTTTAATGATATCAATCATTTTATTTATTTAAATGCCTGAATAGTACTTGCAGTACTGTTTCGATTTTTTTGATGAGAAGTGTATATTTTTTAAATAAGAGGTAGTGTATGTGTGTCTGACCACTGCTTGGCCTTGGCGCGCTTGACGGCGGCGTCGAGGTCCGCCTGCGCGGCGCGGCGCGCCTCCCCCGCCGCGCGCGCCTTCTCCTTCTCGAACGACGCGCGCATCTCCGCCAGCGTCAACTCTGACAATAATGTACACACATCAAACATTAATAAGTGCGAACCCATCAGTTATGACATTAGCTCACAGCTCATTACACCCACCCGGCACCCGACCAGTAGCCCGATTCACGTAAAAACAAACGATCCAAATAACGCTGAAGTTCGAAAGCGGCTCGATCGAAATCTTATCAAAAGTTGGTATTCACGTGTTCCTTGAACGCAGTTCGATAGTACTTCAACTCAAACGTTCACTCAACGAAAAACGGTTACTCAACGACTTATTGCCATGACGAAAAGGCTATCAACGACTATGGTCGGTACGATATCGTTACGGTTTTAAATAGGTGAATCGGGCTACAGCACCGACTCGCCATGTACGGTTAGTATTCCTTATTTGGAATTCTATGTACATACTCTCACTACATCAAATCCGTAGCCTCTCTGGACCGCCACGTTCGTAAGCTGACCACGGGCGGACCATGAGTAGACCACGACTGGACCGCGCTGCTCGTCCGAGGATAATGTGTGGACGTTACGCCACTCCCAATCGGAAATGAGTGGACCACCTGTCGACGAGTGGACGCCGAGCGACGAGGTGTTGCTGGTTGGATGCCGAGTGAGTGTAATGAGCTGTGACCTTATGTCTACGCGTTGAGACGCTCTAAAGCTTCGGTTTTGGTAGCTTCTGGTTGTGGTGCCGTCATATAGCAGCCGTAATATAGCGGTAAATGACGTCACTAGAACGTTGGCTACGTAAACAACGGTGTCATACGGTAACAACGGTACATAGTCAACGTTCTAGTGACGTCATTCACCGCTATATACCGCTATCCGAGGAAACTATAGCTTTAGGCCCGTATTAATAAATCGATCTTAAAATGCAGTTGTAACGTTTAATGTATGGAACATCTGTCAAAAACAGCATCTTAAGATATTAGTGTGTTCCCTCACCGTGGTTGTGCTTGAGCTCGTCGAGCTCCTGCCGGTGTCGCCAGGCGGCGTGCTCCAGCTGCAGCCGCAGCGCCGTCAGCTGCGCCGCCGGCTCATCCACCTTCTCCAGCGACTCCTCCAGCAGCGACCGGAAGTAGTCCGCCAACTGACCACATTACAATGCCATTAAAATAAGAATAGGATGGGCTCTCGGCTAACTTCACTCATATAAAGTACTGTACTTATGTGTAAAGTTAGCCGATAGCCGTACCAAGTTCCTGTTGTGACGTATCATGGCGCTGGGCCGGTCCTATTCTTATTTTAATCGCATAGTACTCCATAGCACGAAATTTCACTGCTATTGGAATTACTCAACGGTTGCCTCTACATCAGCGCTCTAAACCTTGTGTACTTATTTATTTATTTATTTATCCAACAGCTTATTAATTACAAAGATAAAGAGTGTGCATATACAATATTTCTTCGCCAATTACAGGATATCACTAAACTGTACTGGTAAACTGTACTAAAAACTTATGCGAAAAACAGTCCACTAACAACTAATAAATGAAGTTTCATTAAACCACAATATGACTAGCGTGCAGTCACAACAAATAATATGATACTTCTCGTGATCTAGAGTTGTATCGTATTCTTCTTATCGTATGCTTAGTGGCCAACGTGGTGTCAGAGTTGTTCAAGCCGCTTGAAGGCCTCTGACAAGGCTTAACAACTGCTGCCTAGAGACAGACTTTTTACGTGACTCAGTTCAAACGCTACTACAAGGTCACCCATCTCTGCCTGACTTTGCCAAGCGTTGCTTAACCTCCGATCGTCTACCGATCAGTGATTGTAGCGGGCTATGAGCGCCTCAATTATGTCGTATTAAAAAGATGTAGGGTAACGGCACCCAATATTGGCACCCCCCCCCCCCCCCCCAATTATTGGCAGTTTTGAAGTTATCTTTAAAAAATAGGAAAACTAAACATGGAAATAGTGTTTTTTGTTAAAAGTCATAAATTTCACAGTTTTCACACCTACCTACTATTCTATCCGCTGAACTAAGAAATCCCATAGAAATATGTATGGACAAAAATTGGGTCCACCGGTGCCAATAATTGGGGGTTTTACCCTAGGTATATTTCTTTAGTGCAACATGAAATTTAATCTTTGTAACACCAATTTCTTTACCTATGTTTAACAAATAAATGCTTACTTACTTACTTTATATGTGAGGGTGTTATAAAGTGTGTATAGTGCAGTGTACCTTGACCGCGTTTTGGTTGAGCTTGGCGGTGAGCGGGCCGGCGGCGGGCGGCGGCGGCAGCGCGGCGGGGGCGGCGCCCGGCTCCAGCGGGTGCGGCGCCGCCGGACGCTGCTGTAGCCGCGGCGGCTGACCACACATAATACCGGTCTTATTACAACAAACGCTAAACTCGCTTTGAACACGTGTCTATGCTAAAACTCGATATCGGTTAAGTTCCAGAAAACGGTGTTAAAGTAAAATTTTAATGTTTAAATAGGTAATGCTCATAAAATCTAAATTTTTCAACAAAATGATTACATACAATCCCAGTTAATATATTAATAATAATATCCTGGGACATTTTTGTACACACGGTTACCTGATCCCAAACTAAGCTGAGCTTGTACTATGGATACCAGATAACTGATATTACTACATATACTACTTTTTTTATTTTTAAATACATACTTAATATACATATACACCCAGACTCCGGACATACAGACATGTTTATGCACACAAATGCATGTCCCGGGTAGAAATCGAACCTACGACCTGCAGCGTGAAAGGCGCCTCCGCGCCAACCACGCTAACGTCCAACAACCGTTCACTCACTCATCACCAAATCTTTGTAATTATAATAGCTCCTGGCTTGAAATTCGGTACGTATGGCCGGTATGTTCCTAGTGGTCAACAGCGGCCACAAGGTGTTGGAGAAAGGAATTAGATTTGCGCGTACGCCGAGTTACTTTAAAAAGTAAGACTCGTAATAAATGCATCTCAAAGTTGAGATCGATTCAAGATGCAGTTTTGACGTTTAATGTACTGAACATGTCAAAAACAGTATCTTAAGATCGATCTCAATTTTGAGATGCATTTATTGATACGAGCCTATCTATACTAATATTACAAAGATAAAAGATTTGTATGTTTGGATGTTTGTAATGAGTAAACTCAAATACTACAGGACCGATTTCAAAAATTCTTTCACCTTTAGAATGCTACAATATCCCTGAGCAACATAGGCTATATTTTTTGGGATGCGGGGTATCCGGGATATCCGGGCTATGGGATCCAGTTAACGGGATCCGGGATCCGGTAAAAACGGGAAATGGGATCCGAGATACGGGATCCGGGATCAGAGATCCGATTTTTTTAATTAAAATTCTACGCGGACGAGGTCGCGGGGAAGCTAGCGTTATATAAGAATGTGTCACCTCTCCGAGCGGATTGGTGTCAGCGGCTGGTCTACTGGCGGTGATAGTGGCGTGCAGGACGGGCGGCGCGGCGCTGCTGAGCGGCACCGCGGCGGCGGCCGGCGCCGCAGCCAGCAGCGCCGCGCTGCGCTCCGCCACACCGTTCAGCAGCGGCGGGGTAGCTGACCGCTTTCGAATAAAACAAAATTGGGTAATAAATAAACGAAACTACCTACTAACAACAGGAACTAGACCGTGAATTGGTATTACATTAGGAAAATACATCTTATATAGATCCAGTAACGACCAGTGTGTGTCTGGCCACAGTCTGGATGTGTTAGGATTTGTTGTGACCTACATTTCATACGATGAGTGAGACACCTGGAAGCCCAGCCCCCTCCCCAATCTATCTCAATCCCCTTCCGGTCGGCACAGTGCGGACCGTACGCTTGTTTTTATTTTTATTTTTTTTAAATTTATTTAGGACAACAAACAATTACACTTATATTTCACTCTTATACTAGGTACTTAGTAGGTACAATATACTTTAAGTGTAATCAGCCCCGTTGCCCACATATTAAGTATTTGACAATAAGTGTAGATGAACAGTATGCGTTATGTGGTAGTACTTATGTTATAATAAGTTACAATACATTGTGTAATAAGTTACAATACAAAGTTATTTTGGTTACGTCTGAATTTCTAGATTTGCAAAGTTTGAAGTAATAATTTCGTAAATATTTTTCCTAAACGTCGCAGGTGAGGTTGCAAAGAATTCAATATCTATGAAACAATTATTAAATTGTTCCATAATTCTACGTAAAGGTGCGCGCTCACCGGCGTTCTTCTTACATGGGGTAGGTACGAATAAATAACGTTTACGGGCATCTCTCAGAGGGCGGGAACGGTATGGTATGTATAAGTAAATTTGGTTGACAAGTTTATTACAATCGAATCTATCATTGGCAAATGTTGTACAACAGCATTTGATCTAGGAGCAGTCTTCTCATTTTAAGGGTTGGTAAAGAGTATTTATTTAAAAAGTGTTTCGTAGGAGGACTTCGAACGGGAACATCGATAGTTCATTGCACGCAGAAATTTACGTTGAACTCTTTCTAGCATATTATCATATTTTGTATAGAGCGGATTCCAGACAGACGTGGCAAACTCAAAATGAGGTCTAATTAAGGATTTATATAGCAAAAGATAAGCTTGTTTAAAATAAATAACGATATTGGGTACATACGGGGGTATGAGGTGGACGTTTTGTGTAGGGTATACGTACATCGATAGCGCCGACGGACATGACGGGCTGGAAGCTGAACATCCACTGTCCGTTGACGGAGGTCATGAGCGGCACCGTGTGGATGGCGGCGCCCGGCGCGGCCACGCCCGCCACGCCCGCCACGCCCGCGCCCGGCGACGCGGCCGCTGCTAGTGACGACACTTGCATCACGGGCGACGACATCGCTTTCGTTTGGTGCGTTGCTGCAACATAATATCACACTTATTACACGACTGCCCAAAAAAAAAGGAGTGTATATGTGTTTAGGGTTTATGTATGTATGTATGTATGTGAGATTCTTTATTCCACCATAACTTATAAATGCCTGAACCGAATTGGATGTATGGGGTATCGATAGAATCCTTACATCATTCCGGGTAACACTGGGTATATTATTTTGGAAAAAAATCAATGTGTTTTTCTCCCATTATTTCAATATGGGTATCAAATTGAAGGCCTTGATGTGCACATTTCAAAAATATATAATTTATTGGCATAATTTAACATAGATAGGGTGTCCATGTAAAACAAACATTTCATTTTTGGCTGCTGTCACTAAAATGCATAAAATAAAAATAAATAATTTAAAAAAATTAAAAACACGACTGCCCTGTCGTGTTTTTATTTTTTTTAAATTATTTATTGTATTTTATTTATTCATTTACTAGCTTACTTACTTTATTTTTTATGCGCGGTACCCTAACCCCCAAATTTATGGCAAGATATGATCGACTTGCACTAGAATTACAAATAACTTTTGTTACTAGAAATGCTTTTTAAAACCGCTGTAAACTGGCTATAATAATCACTATAAATTTGTCTGTATTTTTTATTCCTAAAATAAAAGTAGACTAAGTTAGACCTTAGAACATCAGCTTTCTGCCAGTGAAAGTCAAAATCGGTCCAGCAGTTTCGGAGATTAGCCAGAACAAACACCCAGACAGACACATTGGACAATATTTTTTCCACGAGAAAACTCTCACTCACAGATACTAGTGATGACCGGACCATGCGGCCTTACCACCGGCGTAGCGGTGGCCGTGGCGGTGGCAGCGGTCGCGGTGGCGGTGACGGTGGCGGTGATGGCGGCGGCGGGCCGCGGCGGCCGCGCCGGCGCCTGCGTGCTGGGCGGCTGGATAGGGATGTACACCATGGAGTTCTTGCCGTTAAGTTCCGAGCGGCCGTCGTCCGGTTTCTTCGGCTGCGGGAACGTCTTCTTCGCCCTTGGCCGCACCTCCACCGGCTTCACCACCTTCCTCGCGGGCAGAGGCGTCACCACCACCTTATTAAATAATAATAAATAAATATCCTCGGAAATTATTTTTACACAAGGCTACCAGCAGGGCAATTGTCTAACTTGAGTTACAATCATTTTTTGACTGACACATAAAATTCGGCGATTTTAGTTGTCAAATTGCATCAAATTGGCGATTTTGACAACTAAATTTATGTGTCAGTTTAGAAATAATTGAAACTCAAGTTAGACAATCGCCCCGCTGAACAAAACTAAGCAGAGCCTGTACTATGGAAATCAGATAACTGATATAACATACACTACTTAAATAAAAAAATATAACGTCACGACTTTTATCCCCATCCGGGGGTAGACTTAGTGGCCATAGACCATCACATTGTTGAGGTATTAAGTCAACTCAAAGCCCACGTTTCACCAGATAGTCAGAACCCAACGTGACAGGTGGTGAACCTTGTCGTCATACATTACTTTTTGTTTGTAAATACATACTTAAGACTCGGGACATGAACATGTCGTTCATGCATACAAATACATGTAGGAATAGAACCTACGACCTGCAGCGTGATAGGCGAAATCTACCAACCAAGCCAACGGGTTTGTACCTTATTTATCCTCACTTCTCGCAGATTCGTAGGGTTGACCGGCCGTAGTTTGAACGCGTTCATCAGATCCATCTTCTCCATGTGACGCTCCGGGTCGTCCAAATCTATTGGCTCTGACTTTATTTCCACTTGAACGTCGTCTTTTTTATTCTGATTCTCTGGTAAAGCCGCCTTTTCTGGGGACGTCATTCTTGCGAACGCCCGCACTCCAACCCGACCGACTACCGGTTCGGTTTCGTTGCGAAGCTTCTGCAACTTCGATACGGCGTCCTTCATAGTTCTAACGTTGTCTGTACTCGTTGGAGTGAAGATACTGCATTCGGAATTGGCTTCTACGGTTACTTCTATAGTTTTAGCGTTCGTCGTTGTTCTAGTGGCGGTGGTGTTGTTTGGAGTTGTTGATAGACTCCTGACGCTGCTGATAGTCGGAAGTCCGTTGTTGGTTGTACTTTTGCCGGATTCCCGCGCTATCACAGCTAGTGTTGTGTCGTCGTCGAAATGGAGACGGTCTTTGACAGACTTCGGGCTATCGACATTGTTTGGTTTAGGCGAAGGCTGTTTTTCATTCGCCTTCTCTTTATTGTTCTCTAAATCTTTGTTCACAGAGTTTTCTTTCGGTTTATCTTTATTTTCGCCATTCTTTTCAGTTTTTTTGTCGCCATTTTTATCTTTAGCGGTGCTGTTATTTATAGATTTGTTACTTCTAGAATTTCTGCGTTTCTCCGATTTAGATTTATCATCCTTCGGCGTCGCATTGGGAGTTTTGTCCTGTTTAACGGGCCTCTGACGTTGCGGCGTATTTTTTTCATCTTTCTTTTCTTCTTTGTTAGGTGTAATTACTTTGGAAATATCTTTGTTTAGGACGATAGTTTTAGCGTTGTCTTTAGGGATTATTTTGGGTGTAGTATCTTTCGATTTTGGTGTGTTCTTTTTGTCTTTCTGCACTAACGCAATTCTGATTGGCGTGACCCTGGGCGTGGTTCTCCTTTCTTCTTTTTTGTCTTTATCAGGGGTGCTACTGGACGGTTCGTTGTCTTTGGTTTTGGGAGCTACCTCATCGGCTTTCCCTTTACCAACATCTGTCATTACATCTTTAGGCTTGTCTGCAGTCTGCGGTTTACTTTCTACCTCCTTGCTGCTGGTAGGTTCCTGAGGTTTAGTTTTATCATCTATTTTATCTTCTACGCGTTTTTTCTTTTCTCCTGTAATAGTGCTGGTCTCTATAATGGTAAAAACGGCTTCCTCTAGTTCTGATCGGCGTCGCTTCCTGGAAGACTCGTTCTCTTTACTCTGAGGAGTGTCTACGTCCATACTGGTATTATTTCTGTAACAAATAGCGTTTCTTAGTACGTATATGTAGTTGAAATTAGTAAGTCTTGGATGTTGGGGTATATTTACTTGTCTGGTGTGGTCGCATCTTCATCTTCCCGTGCAATTTCAGCGCCGTCAGCCATCTTGCGCGAGGACACCGCCTGCGCGTCCTCACATTCGCTCACATCTCTGTAATTAACGTTACAATATTTAGGACTTTTTTTTATGTATAAGCTTTATATTACGCAGTCAATGCCATGCAAAACAATATCTTGACTCTTCAGTTCGTCACCTTAGAATAAGGTCAAGCTAAAAGCGTTGATAAGCGTACGGATACTGGTACTGTCTTTGCAGGGCGACGTGCGTACTCGCTAATGAATCAATAAAGTGGATTTCACCAAACAAACCTATAAATTGATTTGTACATTACAGGGCTTGGTGTTTCTCAAATTTGTATTTCAGTTAATAGTAGTCAGTGATGTGGTATTTTGTAATACCACATCACTTCCTTATCACGAAATCCTCGAAACTACGGATCCAATAGAGCAGGTAAGGTGGGGAAGAAAGAATGTGCAGATATTTGGCACACGAAATGGCATGTGTAGTGAATAGTAAGTAGTAATTACCCGTCATTCCCTGATCCTTTTGAGCTCTTGGAGTTAGACCTGCTTTTCTCCTTGCTGGCAGCGGGCGACGCGGCCACCTGCTTCACTGGCGACTTCACTTCACCCACGAATGATGGTATCTGTGGCGTGAGATTCGTGTTTTTTTTTTTTTGTTACAACTGTGCTAAGCTAGCTTTGGGGCATTGTGGAATATACAAGCAAAAATGACGACCATGAGCCGCAAGACAGTATGAGACTGTATGGCTACACAAGGTGGAACATGATGACGTCACACGCGTTGCAGGAAATCGGTGGATGAGTGACGAAGATCAGTGTTTGGGGACCTATATCCTGCAGTAGACGACTACAGACAGACTGATTCTAGGCTTTAGACTCCATCTATATTGACTCACCATCATTTTGAGTTGTTCGTACAGCCTGGAGGGATCGAATTGTGTCTTGAACGGCGGGTACACGAATTTACCATATTTTCTGGATATATTCCGAATGTGTTGTTCTGCTTCCTGGAATCATAAGAATATAAATTAAGTTGCCGTGTCTCATTTTTTCATATAGCTCTTTCGATTGGACATTTGACCCGATCCTGTAGAAGAGCAATTAATTGTATTTTTTGGTATAAAGTAGTCCCATTGCGCTTTGGCATACCTTGAGGTTGGAATTTTGTGCGTCGGTCAATGACCAAGTCTGAGCACCGTAAGTCAAAATAGGCAAGACAAGACTGGCAAAGAGTCGCTAAGGACAGAGATCGGTGGAGGAGGATGGGACACCTTTGCCCAGCAGTGGGACGAAATAGGTTGAAAAAAAAGGAAGTGCTCCCTACCTGCATACTATCGAGTATGTCCTGCCGTTTGGTCCGGAAGTTGTTGGGGTCCTTCTCGGAGAAGAGGAAGCAGTCCTTGGCAGGCACCCAGGCGCGGTCGTGCGCGCCGAAGAAGCGCACGTCTACGTTCCCCGCCGCGCTCACTGACATGCCCTTCGCCGGCCAGTACGGGAAGCCTGCCAGTACATTATTGGTATGAGTGCACATCGAAATTTACATTAGCTTGGAATGTAGGACCTTCAAAATATTTGAAATAAAATACTTTATATCTAAGCTGAATCAGCGTAAATCAGCGGTGTATTGATAGATGTCGTAAAGTTTGGAGTCCATTGGAGAGGCGCCAGGTTGAGTCAAATTGATTAATGGATACAAAATTGCAGTCGGGCAATTAAATTCGACGCATTGTTAATTAACGTAGCTTCAAACACAGATAATATGACTTCATTGTATTTATAGATGTCATCTCTGATGTACATCAGAGATGACATCTATAAATACAATGAAGTTTTACAAAGTTGCTTACAAAGAACAGAAGAGTGTCTTACGGCTGGAGCCGCGCACTTTGTGGGCTCGTCCTCTGACCGGTGAAGTTGTTAAGGCCACTCTGGCCAACAACATATAGTCATTAACATAAAAAAAGAAGAGTGTTTGCACAATTTTACTTTACAAGTAAATGATCTACGATCGATTCAAAGATGCCATTACTTGCTCCGATATTAATACATAGTAAGTTTGCTGTCATTTGGTAGAGCGTAGAGTTGTGTGTTATGTTTTGTGTATGTATGTGTACCTTTGAGCTTGGCCCAGAGCAGCACGTGCGGCGTGGTGCAGACGTCGGTGAACCAGGTGGGGCGGCGCGCGTGCGCGGCGGCGTAGCACTCGGGGCAGGCCTCCACCTCGGCGGCCTGCGCGCGGCACCAGCGCACCAGCGCGCGCGCGCCGCCCGTCAGCTTCGACTGCACTGCGGAACCCACACCACAACCACTTACACTCACACCCACAACACTACCCTTACTACGAGTACCTTTACACGATACTACCGCTGGAAGAAATCAAAATTGACATGCATTAATACTGAGCTCGGATGATCGCGTTCCCAAGGCCCGTATTAATAAATCGATCTCAAGACTGAGATCGAACTTAAGATGCTGTTTTTGACAGATTTTCCATACATTACACGTCAAAAATGCATCTCAAGATCGATCTCAACTTTGAGATCGATTTATTAATACGGGCCTTAGTTTCGGTACCGTGTCGACGATTGTAGGATCAGTCGTGAAATCATATTAAACTATCTCTGAACTAGTAATAGTTACAGTCGCCTGAACATATTAGGGGACATTCCCAACGTAAGCTGACCTGTCTTTATTATTGACATCCGTGATAATCAGTTCACGTAACGTCTTATTCGACGCATGCGCGAATTTATTTTGTGAAATGAAAAAGTAGAAAGAATAAATAAAAATATGTTTCAATGTTACTATCAAAATGTGATTATTTACAAAATCTCGAAGAATAATTAAACGATTTTATTAAAATATGTATGCTAAGAAATTTTAACTGATATAATGAATGCAAAAGCTACTAACATGTATTGAATATGATGCTGTTGTGCAGTATCCACTGCGCGTCCGCGAGGAAGGCCTCGGTGCTGCCGTAGAGGCCCTCGGCGATGTTGGTCCGCATCAGCGATAAGTCCATCGGGTGGACGACGTACTTGTCGTAGTCGGGGAACGCGTTCCGGTCCACCGGCTGCATGAACGGCTCCACCTGGAACAATGTTTATACAGGTTTTTATTAAGGCCCCGCTTCCCCACCGCGCGTTTCCGCCGTCTTGATTGGTCGAGAGCGCACTAGCCCCGCCCACTTTTTTTGCGAAAATATCGAAAATCATTAATTGTGACGTGAAAAACTATTGCATCACCAAAATCGATCTTAATTTTTTTAGGTATTGTCTTTCTCCATCTTTTGGCGAAAAAAATAATAAAAAATTCCAAGCCGTTTGGAAGGAGATAGAAATTTAAGACGAAAACAGCTTCATTTAGAATTTTTTTTTTCACATACAAAAAGAGCATAAAGAACTTTTTTCCAGCTTATTTTTTAAAGATGAGGGTTCAGTTAATACGGTGATATTTTTTTCAACTTTTTACTCCACTCGTCTAAGAAGAGATAGCCTCCAAAAATGCCTCGTTAGCGGCTGTCCCCGTCTTAATGTGTTAATGGCCAAATACTTCAATAGATAATAGCGAAAAATGGTCAAAAGAGGCTCGTGGTCGATTAGGATGATAACCAAAACGGCATCATTAGACTTTAAAAAAACCGACCAAGTACGTGTCGGACTCGCACATAAAGGGTTCCGTACCAAAATAAGTTAGAAGAAAAAACATTAAAAAAATCAAGTTTCTTAAATTTATTATATCCCTTTTATATCTTATTTTATTTTTAGTAATTTTTTTTGTAGCGACAACAGAAATACACAATCTGTGAAAATTTCAACTCTCTACCAATTACGGTTCGTGAGTTAAAGCCCACTGACAGACGGCGGACGGACGTACAGCGGAGGCTTAGTAATAGGGTTCCGTTGGCGCCCTTTGGGTACTGAACCCTAAAAAACTAATTTCCCTAGGGGGGAATACATCCTGTTGATATAAAAAAATCTTCTTTTATTGCACCAGTCGATAGGGACTTTTCTAAGGATTAAATTCTTGGAAGTAACGTCAAACGACGACGATTAACGATTAATGGCGCGGGACGCAGGCAGCAGCGGTGAACGAAATCACCACGCGAGAACTATTCTGATATCGATCGATCCTGGGTCGATGAAAAATTGAGCAATTGAGCAGATCGATGCGGTGTTATAGAAATTTCCAATCGACGTCGACTAATTTCATTCAACCATCGATCGAATGTGTGGTCACACTTTTATTTGCATTGATTTGTCGTATAAAGTAATCATAGCATACCTAATTTCTTTAACTATAATATTTGCGTGGGTATAAAACCTAACAGAACTAATTATAATGTTTTTATTGGGAATTACATTGTAATCTTAGCAGCTTCTCTGATCAGTCTACTAGCAATCGTTTTATGCTATCAACATGTTTCGTAACTACGTTCAGACGACGTAAAATGCGATCTCGAAATGTGTCGCACATTTTGTTCTATTCATGTAAATGCCTACAGATATGGAGTGTTCTGAAAATGACAGGTCTATGAGGCATTGAGGGCACCCTATGTTTGAAAGACGTAATCAAAAGGTTTATTTACAACAACAAAAAACTGTCTACAGCCTTTATACAAGAATAATCAGTACAACATATTTTATTCAGTTTACTTGGCAATGCTATTGCTATGTAACGGATCAGTTGTTATGTGTTAAATTCCTAAACTTTCCGTAGGTATATCAAGTAGCTAAGCAATTCAGCGAATCAGCGACCATCTAGAACAATCTAAACATATCTGCTAAAAGAAAACCATGACAAAATGATGAATCAAGAAACCACACACATGCGCATTCAATACACACGTACGGTACACACGCACACGTTTATTATTAGCGGTGTGCGAGCGAGATGGAGAGCGACGCGGAGGTATCGATTGGCGGTGTTGGAGAGGGACGGGGGACGTGGTTCGGCGCCCCGGGGCTAGGTAGATAAGTGGCAAGGTCATTTCACCGTGCCCGCCCGCGTTCCGATGCGCGCCGCGGCGCTACATACATTTTAATGTATGCCTATTGCCTACTGTCGGTTTATGCGTTAATCGGGTGAAAGTAACGAGTTGCGACCAACGCACTAATAATTCCTAACATATCTCTTTTGATTATGAAAAACATAAGGGAAAGCTTGTCAATGGCCACATTAAATTAGTGGAATAAGGATTCTTATGCATTATCATACAATACACTAACGATAATCAGTTCCACCAATCGTATGGTATCAAACATGGACTGGGAGTGATCCTGTTACACCCAGACCGAGACAAATTATGAAAAGACTTCACAGATACTTGTCCTACTGCCCACGACTACCCGATCCAGTTAGTCGAGCGTCCTACGCTTGGACTACGCGTTCAACTGATTATAACCTAACATTGAATCTGAAAATCTAGGTTGAATTCATAATCATACGAAATCGTAATTTGCAAGCGATAATAATCATAAAACAGTTTGAATAACTATTATACCTACTAGAGAATGTCTCTAAAAGCATGTTTAACAGGTTCAGGTAGAAGAATATATTTTGACCAATTACCCCGTTGAGTTCCATCATGCGGTCCAGAGCATGCTTCAGTAGCTCGCAGAGCATCCCGAGGGGTATCTTCTTCATGGCAGGCGATCTGAAAACAAATTTTCAGTATTGCAATAACCTAAAGGCATAATTTGAAGAAAAATCCAGAAATATATCATGAACAGGCACTTATACCTTATAGAGCTCACATGGTGAGGTTACTGAAAGTTATACAACGTTATATAACACTATATCGAATTGTTATATAACGCTTTATCAGCCATCAATTAAAAATAGGCCATATTTTGCATTACTAGACCACGGCTATTACGCCACAATACAGTTAGGACTTAATTAATCAATAAATTTACATCTGCATAGTATTTGTCGACAAATCTTCATACAAAATTCACATCAGCTTAGAAATTTCGATAACCCACATATAAAAGATTAATTATACAGATCAATATTAGCAAAAGTCAGCGATAACGGTATTAAAAATGACGCCACATTCATAACGGATACATGACCTAAGTATTTATTTCTTATAAAAAGATATCGTTCCAATTCTGTGGGTACAAAAACTTAATTAAACTAATGCTGATATTAAATCAATCTAACTAATAAAAAGGGATCATGGATCTGTCATTCTAATGTCATTCCAGGACCAAATGGCATTTCAAAAGAGTAGTTTGGTCTGGGCATTGAGATAATTTTATTAATATGTACCAGCTTAAGTATATTGCCGTCCTTGTCATGATCGTAATGCATGAGAAGGACAGCATCATTTTTATTTATGTCAAATTTAGTTCATTTATTTGTAGCCACCAGAATCACCACCAGAAAAACCTAATTGCAACGTGGCAAACTAAACCGTTCAAGTAATAAGGGTACAATGGACTGGGGCGACTAGTAACGCCCAGAACGAAGACCATAGACTATGGAGCCTTTAAACTTCATTTCAAATAAACTTATATCCCTCCTTTGCTGGCAATTATCTGCCTCATTTCCTCACTTTCACCCATCTCTTTATGTAATGGTTGACGATATTCGGCCATGTCTTCCAAAAACACTGTAGTTTTAACTATGGATAAATATCACCATACTCATAAACTCACCTAGTCTCTGAACTCTCAGCCTGCAGTACAATTATACACTCAGGACAGACCCAGTTCTTCTCCACACTAATCTTGCTTCGCTCAGTACCGGTCAGGCATTTGTAGTGGAAGGTGCGGGGGCAGACCGTACACAGCATGGGGGAGTGGGCCTTCTCGTTGGCAGCCTGTTCGACTGCCCAGTGACACCTCCAGCAGTACGGGTCCGACCTAAGCTTGTGATACTTATCGGTGGCCTGGGGAACGAGATTGTGTTAAACAAGTTTATAAAGGTTCTTTTTGATCAAAACATCTTGACAGTGCAGATGATGGGGATTTTTATTTATACAAAAACATAATGTAAAGATATTTTTGTAATTCAAACAGACCATTGTATATAAAACAATAGTTGATAGTGAGTACACTGTATAAATTATATCAATTAAAGGATAAGGCGGCCATCTTGTGGCGACCGCGCCAAATGTCAATTTACCCACCTACATTTATTTCATAAATAAATGCTGGCCACCTACATGCAGGGATAACAAAAAGTTTGCAATCAAAAGTACATAGCATAGTTATATAATTTTTATAGCATATACTTTACAAACATGTTACGACTAGAATTTACTGTATTCCCAAAATTATAGACAGCTATGATCAATATACAACAGCTTTACAGAGTACTTTTGTTAAAAAAAAAACTTGTAAATGAATTATTAAAATTTCTTTAAACTTGGGGGTATTTAGATCCAGAATAAAATAAGTGTTATGCATAAAATAGCAATAGAATTTGCATTGAATAAATATCATGCTACTTACACTATCCTCAGTCTTTTTGATTTTAGGTGCAGGTGCACTTGATACAGACTCATCATGTTCAGTTCTCTCCTTACTACTTTTCTCCTTCTCTTCAGTCTCCTCATCCTCATCATCAGAATCCTTCTGTGCTTTACCGGTGACCGAATTCAGGAACAGTTTAACTTTATTGACAAATTCTGGGTTTTGAGACCTCATAGACCTTTTCAAAGCTGCTTTATCGGATTTCTCACTGCAGTTACTCTTCTGGGAGTTGTTACTGTATCTCCTGCTGCCTTGAATCTTGTCTGCTTCTACAGCAGTATTTAGGCTAGCATTAGAAGTGTCTAAAGTCCTAGATTTTCTTGTTTTGCTAGTCAACTGATTGCATTCACTGATGATTTTGGACTCTTTAGCAGAGTTGATGAGTGACTTTAACTCCCGACTGATACTCTTGTTATGGTCTTTCTCTGTTGGGTCAGTGTTGCTCTCCACCTGGGAATCATTCGAAGCTTCCCTTTCTATTGTAACGTCAACTGGAATAACATTCGTATTACTGGCTTGTTTTGGGGTTGAATTGTCTTCTATGACAGTGTCATTGCATTGTATTTTACCATTGACAACTGAATTTTCAGGCAATGTGAACTCTTTTAAAGGACTATTTGTTTTTTTAGTTGCTTCTTGTAAAACTATATCTTTTAAGGGAGATTTTTGGGTAGGTTTAGTCTTGAGTGCATCTTGAGTTGGCACATCCTTGCTGGGTGATTTTTCACGGGGATTTTGTGGTTCTTTTGATGTATTCTCTCCTGTAGCCTCTAGTGGTTGAGGTTCCTTACTGGAAGAGTCAACCACTTCTGTTCCCTGCGTCTCAACTGTAGTTTGAACTTCATTTGGTTGGGTTTCCTTGTTCACTCCCTTGAGTGAGGGTTCAGGCTTACTAGGAGACTTTTGAGGCTCACAAACTTTATTCGGTGATTTTAACAAAGATACCTGTTCAGAAACTTTATTTGGAGACTTTATCAAAGGAACCTGTGGTTTAGAAACTTTTTGTGGCGAGTTTTCTGTAGTAGCTGATACAACATCATTGTTATCATCGACTTTAGATGTTTCTATGTCTGGTTGTGTGCTGGAATCCATGTCCTCTTCAACTTTCTCAACCACTATGACCATCTCCACATTACCATGAGACCCCGTGACCTCCTGCGTCTCGGGCACATCCTCGGTGGTCGAGGACACGTCTGTCTCCATGTGGGCCTCAGAGCTCTCCTCCATAGCCTGTAACAAAACACCTGGTATTTTTAGTATGAACTCTCATGATGTAAGAAAAATTGCTGCTTCTAACATAAACACATCCCGGCCGCTATGTCCAGCAATAGACATCTGAATATTGAGGGAACCGGTCATTACCCAAGCTCAGCCACCCTGCCAGACACTCACATACCTACTTTCAATACAATCATACAAATACATACACACTTACCACACAATTTGTTTTTATGCGAGCACCCGGTGAACGCACCACACAATATTCACTTGATGCTGTAATATATCTGTAATATGCTTATTCATATGCGCTATAATTACAAACCAATTGTTTTATGATCAAAAAATATTATCAACCATCGAAAAAGTCCACACATCGCCATCGCACGCAGCTACGTTTAGTTTATTGAATTTCCGAGGGATGGAGCTACTACTGCTGGCTGTTGAACATTTTGCATCCTCTTTGCACAACTAGTTTTATCTCATTCATCACCGATACGATTTGTATATGTTCGTCCCTCTTTATAACGTCTATATATCTACACTCTTCTTCCACTCTTTCATGGGATACGATGTGAAGTTCGTTGGCAATATTATTAATAATCTAATAAATGTAATATTGCCGCTTATATGTATATTAAACTAAAAGACTATTTCATTATTGCTTAATTTACTCATTATTAAATATATAATGGAGTCTTTGTTGAATAAGTCACTGATTTCAAAATAAAAAGTGTTTATTTTGGTCTACTTGAGGTTTTGTGTTGCCAACTGGCAGGCAACATTACACGAATGTACAGTACATAGATGTCACTTGTCTTCTCAGTCAAAGTGTCAAAACGAAGAATGAGTCAGTCAAACCAAACAGTCAAACAAAACGTCAACTTATAGTGGTTGGGTTGCTTTTTATTTACATTTTTTTACATATAAAATTTATTTACCATAGGTACGTGTTATAATTGAAAGGAATGGAGTTTATAGAACTGATTCTTATAAATAAATTGGACGGTGTAATTCTGAAATACCCGCATCAGGACAACGTGGACGGGACCGTGTGTATCACAGGACATCATCTCATATTGAGTTCCAGAAAGGAAGGCGTTAACGAGTTATGGGTCAGTAGAATAACATTTTATCTACGTGTTTGCATAGGCGTATCGTTAGGCTGTAGTTTTAATAACTACATTTAAAGTTTTATCATTTTACAAGCCTGTAAACATTATGTATAATAATCAGCTGTTACAAATTTACTGTACCGAAAAAGGCATGTTATAAATACGAAATAAACTCTAAATTAATGTGAATACACTAAAACTTGGCTAGAATAGTTAAGCGGTAAAATTGTAAGATCATTTCCTGAGGATATAAATAAAAAAAATAAAAAAACAATTGGCCACATATCTCCTATTCAGCAAAATTAACACAATGCTACAAGCTATTAATTTATTCCAGCTACTTCACAAGAATATAGACAGTATAGAAAAAAAAGACAACAAACCTAGCAGTGGGGTGATGCAGGGTGGCTCCCTCTTCCTGAAATGCAAGGACCTGAGGATATTCCAGCTGGATATCGCCAGCACCGCGGAGCTGAACATGGTGGCGCAGACCCTCGAGAACCTATCCAGTTTACAGGACCCGGGACTGTTCTATCCATTCTTCTATAGACATATGCACCCTATTGTTGAAAATGGGTATACTTTGTATAGGTAACACCTTTATTTTTTAGCATACAATTTGATTATGGCTTGATACTACTATGGATAAAGGAACCAATAACCAACTCCAAATTATTGTATCCTAAGTATACGAACAGAATTGTACGGCATAGTGATAGGTGGTGAGCTCATTGCTGCAAATATTCAGCATCTATTATACACTACTCAACAAAGTCTAGAGAAGAAGCCAGCTATATAAACTAATTTACGAAAACACATAGATAAAGTACTGGCCAATACAATTTATAAATTCGGGTAGAAAGTGCATGAAATAATTGGTCTAAAATTTTAAAAAATAAAGCACAATCTAGCATTTAAGACAAAAATTAAATTAAAAAAATTACACTATATTACCATTGTTCCCTAGACTGTGTTGAGGATTACAGAATTTTGTCCCAGTTAAGATAGTAAGTGGCCTGTTTAGTTAGTTATTAGTATGGATATATTCCTTACTAGCTTCTGCCTGTGACTTCATCCGTGTTAACTTTAAAATCCCACAGGAACCTGACATTTTACTGGGATAAAAAGTAGCCTATGTGCTATTCCAGACTATAATATATCTCTGTGCCAAATTTCATCCAGATCCGTTCAGCTGTTCTGGCATGATTGAGTAACAAACATCCATCCATACTTTCACATTTATAATATTAGTGGGAAGTGGGATTAATATTTGATATTTTGTTACAGTATAGAAGGTGAATTCACAAAAGTGCTAGCGACGGAAGAGTGGCGCGTGTCGAGAGTGAACCAGAACTTCTCAGTATGCTCCAGCTATGGGAAGGCGGTGGTCGTGCCCAAGTGCATCGACGACGATACGCTGGCCGCCGCCGCTACCTTCAGGCAGGGGGGCAGGTTCCCCGTACTGTCCTATAGACACAATAACGGGGTAAGTATCTAGCTGTGTAAAGATATCGGCGGTAGAAAATTTGAAGGGTATGGGGAGACATACACAGAAAAACAGCCATAATACAACAGGACGCCAGGCGCAGTCGCCGGCCACGTATCCAAACAATTTGTATTGACTGGCGACGTCGCCATGTGTGTTATGGCCCCTAACATGAGTCAACTTATGGGAACTAGTTCCATTATGCAAACTTTACAGGTGCAATCAGTAAAAAATAATCCGCATTATATTGTCTACGGGTGCGATTGAATCGCGTCAATTTTCGAATTCCTAACTCTTTAGAAAAAAGTATATTTATGAAAAAATCTGGTAGATTTGCATCAAAGCCAGATTAGTGTATGGATGCCCATGGAATGAAACTCAGTATAGAGTCTATACTATAGACAGACATCATTTACTGTTTTTTTTTTTTTTTTTTTTTTATAGGACTGTGGTGGCAAAAAAGCGTACGGCCCGCCTGATGTTAAGCAGTTACCGTAGCCTATAGATGATACTGATTCATCATTTACGGATTCGCGTATCTTGACGACCGTTTGGCGCCGTGGTTCAAGCGTAGGCCGCCCAGCTCGCTGCATCAGGGGCGCCAGAGGCTAATTTCCGAAACTGCCTTTCCTTAATTTGCCCTGATCGGGGTGTCACTATTATATTTATCTTTTAGTGCACAGTTTATTTGACTAATCATGAGCATACAGGTAAAAAACTTGATATACTTCATTGTAGGCAGTGCTAATACGCGCGGGACAGCCCCTCTATGGGCCGAAGCACCGGCGGTGTCGGCCTGACGAAGCCATCCTGAACGCAGTGGTCGCTATCGGCACCAAAGGCATCATATACGACTTGCGCAGCTCCAACTCGATATCACAGCAACAGAACAAGGGTGAGATATTGTTAATAACACCAGACAAACGCCGAATAATATGGTATGGTATGTTCTTGGAGCGTACCTGAGCCCTCGATGTATTGATACAACGTTTGAAATATCGCCGTTTTTAAAGCGATCTGCGAAGCGCATTGTTTTAATTAATTTTATAACAAATTTAACACATTAATAAAGGTAATGCAATACTTATGCCGTTCTTCTTGCAGCTAAAGGACGTATTTAAAAAATAAAAAAAATCGTAAAAAAATAAAAACCGACAAATATTGAATTCCGCGCCATGACCCGACACATTCAATTATTTTCTTGTGTTATTTACAGGTGGTGGAACAGAAAGCAATGCAAATTATTCTCAGTGGAAAATATACAACAGATCTATGGATGATGTGGATAATCAGCAACAGCTTTTAGACAGCTATTCTAAGCTAATAGAAGGTAACAACCCCGCTTAGTTTTAACGGCATTGAATACCAATCGAGTTGAATCGAGTGATACAATCATGGTCGTACCGAGGGAGGAGGGGGACCCACAGTACTAACACAACATTACAGTGACGCAGAAAAGCCTTTTATATCTGACCTTTTGTCTGGTGGATTGTGCATAAGCTGCTCACCTCATCTGGTGATTGCGTCTCGACTCATGTCGAGGCAAATTTCGGAAATGTCTTTGGGTGTAACTGCGATCGCCACCAGTCCATGGTACGGTACCTACAGTACAAGCGTTGCTTTACTTATTACTATTTTAGCGTGCAACGATCGCGAGATATCAAGCGATAAGTGGATCTCCAAGTTGGAGTCGTGCGGCTGGCCGGAGAGTGTCAGGAACTCGCTGCACACGTCGTGTATTGTCGCGCAGCATATTCATCAGGTAACCATAATATCCAGCTGTTCTATCAACAGTGGTCGCTCGCTATCGCTAGTGTAACCGCAGAAAATATTGGTATGGCAAAAATAAATCGTAGTTATATGCTACGCTGGATGTATTTTTACATCAAGAGGAGCGCATCGGACCTCTTTACATTGCGATAAATAAAACTGAAGTTTCATTATATTCAAGTTCATGCTACGCGGGCATCCGTGCGCATTCCTCGGCAGCCAACGCAGCAATGTGCTGACCGGTGAAAAAATGCTAGAATCCGTTGCGCTGCGCTCTGACGCGCTCTGCTTTATGTGAATCGTACTTAAGTTTCTCGAGTGGCTGATAGGAGCATATAATTTTTTATACAGATTTACGTGGAGTACCACTAGCGAGTCCTAGCTGACTTATAGACATGGTAGAGCAACAGCTCCAGGACATTGTGGTCCCCTCCGTTACCTGCTAACTGCACTGTTAAAAGAACAAGAAAATAAAGAAATATTTTATTATGGCACGCAAAATAAGTACAAAAAATGTAAAAAGAAAACCATAGACAGTATAAAAATGAGTTATCTGTTTGGTTAGTGCCCTGTTAGAGTATTGGTGAACTCGGTCCTAGGGCCTATGCACACGACGACTTCATTACGCGCCATTGTCGTGCCTTTTATGAAACGCGGCGACAGCCTTGCCACCTGCATTGTATAACTTGAAAAAATATTTGTTCTGATAGATGTTTCACTACATAATTACAGAAAGCGGAACCGGTTTTGATACACGGGACGCGTGGCGAGGACGCGACACTGCTGGTGTGTTCTCTCGTGCAGATCATTCTCAACCCCGACTGCAGGACTATACGAGGGTAAGAAAATCTTAAAGGAGCTAGGCCCCGCCCGGAAAAAAATCGCAAGAATCTCCAACGGACTGCTGCGGAAAATTCGTGCGAATAGGGGTCAAACATTTTCAGCTCATCAGATGTCTCTTAACTGGACTGGGGTGATCTGTCAGTGTTACTATAATCGGAATTAAGTAGACTGTGTGAATTTTATTATGAAGGTATCATAAGCATGGATTGAAGCTGGGTTTTAAATGTTAAATAGTCTCTTTCTTCTAATATTTGAACTGTAAATTGTCAGCCACTCCACTGCAACGTGGTGCCGCCCTAGTGGCAAAGGGACTGGATTATCCTCACTCAAAACTGAATGAAAATTACTCCATGCTACTGTTACAGGTATTATACAGGCTGTCTGGTTGATCACTTTACATATTGATATAGAGTGCTCAGTACTCGATTCTCGGTCTATTTATGTAAAAAAAAATTGGTGCCTAATATTTGCCTGATTTATCTTTAATTATCCACTCAAAACAATAAGCGTTGTCAGGATCGTACCCAATGACCTAAGAGAGAAAGGACGAGCCCTATGTGACGTCATCTGTAGCCAAACCCGAGCACACGACCGTCCAAAATGGCGCACAGCAAAAAGTGTTGTACTTTTAGTTAGTCGATAGTATCCATATCGATATACTCGATCATGTCGCGGGAAAAGTGCTGGGTCCTGATTAGGTAGGTTCAGCCACAGATTTAGGAGCTACAGATGGAGCGCATAGAACACGAAAGTGAAGCCACCAAAGCAAATACAAACAAAAAAGCGAATACAATCTCGCCCTATAACTACACAACTTTACACGCACACAAATGTATGTTTCCCTAGTGCCGCTCCTAGTTGTCACGCACACATATAATGCTACCTGGCTTCACTTCGTTTGTTGCCAAGACTACATCTGTCAACTTCTCTAATCTGTGGGTTCAGCTATGCTGGGCTAAATCAAATAAGGCAAAAAAGGGGGGAGACAAATCTGTAAGGCTCAGGTCAATGTCAAGCGTGTACATTAACGACACGATGGAGGCGGGTGCATTTCCAGGGTGGTATGGCTGGATCGTCAGGTTCTTCTGCGCAGGCACATCACTAGAGCACTCACTTGGGTTTATCCAGTTCACACAACACAATTACACAAAGGATTGAGTAGATTTCGTGCGATTAAGGTTTTTAGACACAGGAGGCACCGCGACGACAAGTGTACCAAACGAGTCGGTCAGTCAAGTGTCATGAAGGGGGGAAAGAGACCGCAGCACAAATATCACGTTAATCGGGGGAAGGCAGTAAAAAAATATGTTTTTATTTATGACTATTATGTTATTTTATGGCTCTGTGGAGCGAGTCACCCTCTTCCCTCTAAAATGGTTGTGCAGAGTGACGCTGCTGCTCAAGTAAAGTCATTTTCACATGGCAACTCTTCGGGGTTCGCAATTTAACGTTAGAGACCACCAGAATTTCAATGTCTCGGCCTTGTTGGCGCCTCAACTTTACCACGAAAATATGCACGTGTGGAGAGCCTCATGCATACACGGCCATCATCCCTACCTACCACTGCCCAGTGTAGCAAAAGCGTAAAATTAAAAATCGTCAAATTTATCAGCTAAAAATCTTGCACGATCGGGAGATTTTGAATAAAATCTATTTTAACTTCTTTAAGCCGTTTTAGCAAATCCCACATTTAATTTAAAATGTTCACTATCCATAAATCAACTTGTTATCTCTGTCGCGCATCTTTATGTTCGTGAGTAGTGATGACAAATATTATAAAACAAATTTAAGGCGGCGCAGTCACGCACCTTCCAAAACAAAAATAATTTCTTTGTGGTCACCCCGGGGTGACGGCGGCGCGGCGCAACGTGTAGGTGAATAGAATTTGTATCGATAACTTTGAAACAAACCTTATAAGAACAGCACTACGGTTTTATGTAAACATAGCAAATATTTGTTAGTTCTATTTTATTTGAAAATATGAATTCGAGAGTACGATTATAGACGGGAACTCAATTAAAAATTAATATAATGTACACGAAAGGTATTTTCACACACTATAAATACACTTAAATATGAAAATAACACAACTAACCTGAAAAATGACAATCCTTCGAAATTCTTTAGAGAATCAGAACTGCATGCCCTAACGCAACACTAAACTATATTGATTTTTCCTTAATAATCCTAAATAATATAATAAAGAGTCACAAAATACACACAGTTCAGCGTAAAATTTAAAATAATTTGTATAAGACGCTGACATGACAGATGACATACTAACCATAGTGACCCGACCATAGCCGACAACCCAATATGTCGGTCCAAAAAGGCCCTCAGGGAGGCGGCTTACTGACGGAACTAACCAAAAACTTCCAGAAAAAAGAAATATATGACATATACTGTACTGTTTTACATAGCTAAATTGTCACGAGTAAGAATGAGACAGATATGTTTTCGTTAATGTGGTCCATATTTACATCAAATATGTATACCATAAACAATAGCTTCGTATCTGCTAATAATAAATCTATGATCGTACCTCCTTGATTTGACGTACCTATCAAGTGTCATTAACTCCGTTCGCGCAGAACACGCGTACTAGCTATAGCGGTGTCCACAATTTCCGAGTTTTAGCACATTAATTTAATTAAGGTTTTCTCTGTAGTTCATTGATATATTATTATTTTGTTTAAACGTTTCATGTTACCATAAATTATCATGACCTTCAATAGGTAAAGTGTTTAACCAGTCAGCCTGTATAACTGCGGATTTTCCGCATTAGTACGTTGGGAATTCTTTGCTATTTTGTAGAAGATATTTTTGGGCCCATATTGGCATCATCATTTCAATGTGGTCGGCAGTCTCCAAGCGCTAATAGAGCGCGAGTGGGTGCAAGCCGGGCACCCGTTCGGTTCGCGCGTGCGGTGCGGCCCGTACTCCCCGGGCGTCGCCCGCGCCGCGCCCACCTTCCTGCTGTTCCTGGAGTGCGCGCGGCAGTTCCTCGAGCAGTTCCCCTGCAGCTTCGAGTACAGACAATCCTTCCTCATCACGCTCTTCGAACACGCGTATGCTAGTCAGTTTGGTGAGTATAGAATGCCGCCTTGACTCCAACGAGGCTACTATCCACGGCGATACTCAAAAGAAACAGAACTGGAGGGCTAATAGCGACACTATGCATTTCAGCAATTCTGCTAAAGCAATTCATTTTTCCAACCCTCCAGCAGAATCGGCAAAATGTCTGTGAAACGACGAATGGCAATACACTCGCCGGCAAATTTATAGAAATCGACTTGAACTGGCATTACCAATCACTTTTTAAACCCATTGTAAACTGGCTAAAATCTCTATAAATTTAGTGGTGGCTTTAGGGCTGTGAGATAAATGGCAATTGATCGATCGTGGAGAATATATGATGAGGGTACCAATCAGATTAGAACCATCGAATACCTTCCAGGCACGTTCCTGTGCGACAACGAGCAGGAGCGGTGGTCGCGCGGCGTGCAGCAGCACACCACCAGCGTGTGGTCCTGGCTCAACCAGCCCGACGAGCTGCCCAAGCACATCAACCCGCTTTACGACCCCACGCCCAACGTCATATGGCCCAGCGTCGCGCCCATGAGCTACGTCATATGGGAAGGTAGGATCTTCAATATCATTAAACAGCACACCACCAGCGTGTGGTCCTGGCTCAACCAGCCCGACAAGCTGCATATAAAATTCCTGTATGACACCACGCCCAACGTTGTATGGGCCAGCGTCGTGAGTTATGTTATATGTGACGGTAGGTATTTTAATATCTGACAACCATCAACGTGTGGTTCTGGTTGAACCAGTTGTGGTCCTGGCTGAACCAGCCCGACTAGCTGTCCAAGCACATCAACCTAATCTACAACCCCATGCCCAACGCCATATGGCCGAGAGTCGCGCCCATGAGCTATGTCATATGGGGTATGCTCGTCAATATCGTAGGGGTGGTCCTGCGGTGTGCAGCAGCACACCACCAGCGTGTGGTCCTGGCTCAACCAGTTCAATTGGTGCGTCGCATGCCTCACCCTAGCACTCATGGTATGACATTATGTCTATGACTTCCGACGTCAAAACTGATTGCTCGGGCGCGAAATGCACCTGATGTAGAAGACGGAGCCATTGAGCTGTCCATGCTTGTGTGATCCCAAGCCCAACTTCATATTCAGCAAGAGTCGCATGAAAAAACTTCCAATTTATAATTTATATTATAGGTATCAATTTCAGTGTAAGAATGGATAGAATAGATATCCATCAATTTGTAAATATATAAAATGATTCAAATATTCTTCATGCTGCAAAATCGGGATTTGGGGACTGAGAAAGTAAAGTGACGATTGCCATATCATCTTCGTTGGTTGTAGAGCTGTACCTGCGGTGGTTGATCGAGCAGCACACGGAAGAGCGGGAAGAGCAGTACCGCGCCATCAGGAGCCGCGAGCAGCAGCTGCGAGCACGTGCGCAGGCGCAGCGCCGCGAGCTGCTCGACCTCGCCGCGCAGTACTACGGGCCCGACAACTACGCCCACAACTAGCACATACACTGTAAGGGGTATTGGTGGTAGAACCAAGCTGTAGCCAATTGACTGCAGCTCATATACTATTCCACCAAGCTAACTAGGAACCTGTCAAATGTGATGTCACCCGCACAAAATGGCGGTGGCGGTGCGCGGGAGGCATGGACCAATTACTAAGGGGACTGGGTCTATGCAACACGGCCGCGTGGTCGCCGGTCGGCCGTTGACGTCATCACAGTGGGCGTGGCTTAAGTCAGTGTGCTGTCGGCGTTCGTCCTGTGCAGTCGTCTTAAAACGTTCGCATCAAAAATATATTTCTATATCGACACTAGATGGCGTCCCTTTGTACGTCATTTTCAAAATTCTATACTTAGTGACATCTGGTGCAAAAAATTGAACTACGTACTAACATCGACATAAAACGAAGCGTGTAGTTCTGCTATTTACCGGTAGTCGGAACGGGCGGTATCTTGTAAATTGTCTCCCATTTCTTAACCCCCACCACCCGCGCCATCCCGTGCAAATTTTCACGCGTTGTTTCATAGTGAAATCTACTAAGAACATCTCTTCTGATTATAATCTCTATGGCGGGAGTTGTGGCGGGCTGGGAAGCCGCATTCCATCCGAGTTCTTGGTTAGTTTGGTGGAGTAGTACGGGCTGGCTCGACCGGGGTAGTACCACCCTCTCACAGGAGATCGTTGTAAAGCAGCTATGACAGCTGCGTTTCGTACGATGAGTGATAGAGCCGGTAGCGCAACCCGATTCAGAAATGTAGATTACCTTTACTTAATTGTGAATAGCATTTTTATAATTAGCGACCAATTACTACTGCCTCTTACGTTATATGCAAGTTATTCCACCAGGGGTCGATTAGAGGTAAATTAGTAGCGGTAAAAACATTGCGCGGATAACTTTTACCGTGGACTTTTAAAAAAGTATTTTAGGTAAATGAAATGAAAGATCTAAAATGTTTAATATTAAATAAGAGTTAGGCTTAGTGTGCGAAGTATTTAAATGCTATGAATTTATGAAGCTTTAAACTTGAACCTCCTAAACTTATTCATTTACAATGGCTTTACAAAACATTTTTCATAACAAAAGAGCCTTGTGATACCACTGCGAATCAATTAGATATGTACTTTTGCTGAAGCTTATATCGAGCATATTGAATTAAAATAAATACAGGGTGAGGTTAGACGAGGGACATATTCAGTTCCATGACAATGCATATTTACACTATCTAAAAGAAAAATATATTTTTTCTTTAAATAAATATTGTAATAAATTTCACAACGTGGGCCATCCTTACACTATGGAGCGACTGTGAGCTAAGTTGTCTTATCAAAGGCAATTTAAGCGTGTAAATGACCTTAAGTTTTTCATTCCTACTTTGATTTTACATTGATTTTTCATGAATTCGTATTTTTTAGATAATTAGGTAAAAAATTAAGGTATCAATATTTTTCTAACATATTTGGAACGACAATCGAATACTTAATACTCTCTTTCAATACGTCCCTCGTCTTACCTAACTCCCTGTATAGTGTCAATTTAACGGCTAGAACACCAATATACGGGGTGAGTATCGGACAGTGGTCACATTAGTACAAAATGGTAAACAAAAGACAAAATTGTAATATAATTTTTCTTGCAAATATGGCCTCAACTTTACGTACCACGTATCCACTGTTCCCTCTTACAAATTTTATACAAATTTATATGCAAACAATACTGAGCTTTAAGCATTTACTTTTTGGCCTAATGTTTATATGTATTTTAATATTAATGGTTATACATAATAATATATTTTACTCTGACTCTAAGGGCATGTTTCAGAATCGTCAGTTAACTGTTATCCTCCAAATAAATTCGAATTTCTGACAGTTTTCAATAACTGTCAAAACGTCAAATTTATTTGGTCTATAAAATTGTGTTGATTCTTGACTTCGCGTGTTTGTACAAATATTTGCGTAATTCGGCCAAAACAAAACAAACCTACCCTCATGTGTATTAAAGGTCATTTTTATATTGCATGATAACGCAAATATTTGGGCAAATCAAGTGCCAGCATTAAATAGCCCCTGAGTGTCGACATCTTGTATTGCCATCTTAAACTTAACGGAGCATAATATAGTATCTTATAATAATAATTAAAGACTAGATTGTATCGTCTTGCATACAGGTTTAGCGTAACATTCTCAGGCAATCAAGTTGCGGCTACAAGCGGCTACTCACGATTCAATTTTTTTATTCAATCCGTTGATTCAACTTGAGTTGATTTGACAGATTGCGCGGTGAGGAGGCAAATTGACGCCTAATTTCAGTACAGTCAGTGTCGCCTTCAACAAATTGAATCGACGGATTGAATACAAAATCGTGAGTAGCTGCCTTAACAAGTCTGCAAGAGAATTGAATTAACCAATAGCATGATGACATTACTACATGAAAGCAAAATGCAGCGATTCTATTGGTTGATATGCTCACTCAACCGCAGCTTTGGGTGGGCATTGTATTGCGATGTGTTAAATTTTGCACATACTTGTAATTCATATTCCTTTCGTTTTTAATGTCTTATTTACTTAGTATAATTGTTTATCGCATTTATGTAGATTTTATGGCATCTTCTATTGAATAGGAATGTATTGAAGGAAATAACGGAGTGTTTTACGATTATGACAAAATAGTAATACTGATGTTAAAGTTGGTTTGGTATTTAGTTGCCATTGCTGTTATAAAACAGACCTCGCTGTCTCAGTTGACACAGTGGTAGATTGATACAGTGGTCGGAACGTAGGCTTCTCGGCTCACTGCATCGGATGGTTGCGGGTTCAATTCCCGTCAGCGGCAAATTTCGGAAACGCTCCTTTTCGTAATTTACCCTGGTCTGGGATCGCCTGCAGTCTATTGTATGGTAGCCATAGTACAAGCATTGTTTAGTTCGGGACCATACAGTTACCGCCAAATTTATAGAGATTTTTAGCCAATTTACAATGGTTTTACAAAGAGTTTTTAGGAACTAAATTGATTTGTAATGCCAGTGTAAGTTCATCAAAACTTTCTATGAATTTGGGGGTTGGTTTGTAAGTCTGGCGATATTTATTTTTAAATTCGTAATTATTAATATAATACCGAATTTAAGGGTGCTCTCTTAAAATATATATGTTGCTAATTAATGAACTTATTCTGAACTTAACGGCCTATGCTATACTAGATACCTATGTTAATACGGCACATGGCTTAGTTATTTGTATTTGTGGTTACCACAAACCGCTTAACGTATAAGACCAATGGTTTGTGTAATCAACGAAATACTTAATTACCGGATATTAGAATTATTTACATTTAATTTAATATGTGATATTTTTTCTCCGATTTTGTATTATGTATAAGAAATGTCAGTAAATACCTATTCATGTGTAAACTGCCGATAAAAGTGCCTAATGGTGAGTACAGATTTGTGCAACTTATACCGTACTACTACACCAAGCCAACTAGAAACTCGGATGGAATGCGGCTTCCCCGCCCGCGTACCGCCCGCACACCCGCCAACGCCTGCGGCTTCCCGCCCGCCACACCTTCCGCACACCGCCACTGCCTTTTTGTGCGGGTGACGTCACATTTGACAGGCTCCTAGTTGGCTTGGTGGAGTTGTAACCAACCGTGTACCTATGTTCAACCCAAGATTTGTAATAATTTGTGTCTGTATATAAGAAAAAGAAGTTATTTTACCATCCCGACGTAATTTTATTTGTAAATATTGTACCGTGTCCTCAGACGCGAAGGGTTTAAATGTTGATAATTAGTAGGTAATGAAATTTATATATTAATAATGTATGTAATGCGTACTTAATATGTATAAATATGTAATATTGTACGTCAATTTGAGATGATATGAATTTATTTGTTAGTCAATTAAAATATTGCACGGCATTTACTTGTTTTCGTTTATCATAAAAATGACTAAATATGTTTACCGAGCTTTGTGTTTACACGATTGATTTTTTTATAATATCACAGGGCATCATTTATATTAATAGGTGATGTGCTCTTAATATAATTTATTGATGGTAGAGCCAAGCTGTAGCCAATTGACTGCAGGTCAACTGCAGGACTGCAGGTTGGGCTGGCTCGACCGGTGTAGTACCGTTTCACAAAAGCTCGGCGTAAAGTAGAGCCGGCATACGTTTTACGTACTTTAATACAGTACCAAAGCTACTTACTACTCCATAATATTCATAATTGATTGACGTTAACGTTTCAGTTTACGCTTAGTTCCTAAAGGTTTATGTACTATGCGATACGAAAACGCCAATTTAATTCACATTAAAGCCACCGCATGCTGCATTGCGCATGCCCATGCGCAGTACATTGTCACAGTGCGAGTAGCAACAATTTCCAAGTAAGCTATAATTATGCGCACCAAGGATCACCGATGGCCATTCAAATGATACCTTTTTATCTAGCACGCGTCCCGGACACTCGCAAACAAAAGTACTACCTAATAAAAATACGTACGCATTTTGAAATATTTATAGAAAAAAAATATGGATGGTGTAGTAAGTTCTATTTGTTATATTAGTTGTACGATGTGTGGTTATTGTCCGCGATAGTACGTTACTTGTAAATGTGTCCCGCGTGCCAACAATGGAAGATGCGCGATAAGTGGGACGTGCGCCCGCCTGTAGTGTAGTGCGGCCGGCAATGGAGATGCAGCACGTAACTTTGATGCCGCCCCGATACAACCAAACTTATAACATGAACATGCCAGGGGCCCGATTCACGTAACCAAAACCGTAACGACATTTCAGCTATATAGTCGTTGTTAGCCTTTTCGTAACAAGAAAAGGCTATCAACGACTATATCGCTGAAATGTCGTTACGATTTTGGTTACGTGAATCGGGCCCCTGATGTGATTTCGTAGAAATCTACTTTGTACTAGGCTAGAGCAAATTTTGCAAATTGTGTGAGGCATGGCATTGTACGGATTTGAGTTTAGTATTAAAAAAATCGTTTCTAATCACTTTGTCGGTTCAAAGTTGGTGATTTGCTTAAAATTTGAAGTAGACTATGATATAGCAGTTTGTTCCGTTTGCGAAAAAGAATCGTTAACGACGCGTAAATAATCGTCAGTTTGAAAAATAATGGGTGTTAATATACCTAGTAGGTCTTTTAGTTACCGTTATAGGTATTAAGCTATAGCTTTCCCGAAAAGTGATAAAGTTAAATTACGAGTATGTGTCTTTTGACTTGTGTATAGGATATCATAGTCAAGTATTTGAGGAGAGTGCGCGATCTGTGGAGAGCCGAGGGCTGTGCGGCCACGTACGTTTTTAGACCATACCATATAGGTAAAGTAAGAAACATTTCGAGCATACACATCAACTACGGAAGCCTGACTGAGAACACGCTCAATCTGCCGTTTCACATACACATAATAGACCTTAATATATCCAGTAAATGAGTACGCCGACCAGAATAGTTTAGATTATATAGATAGAGCGCCGTAATTTGTTCTTAGGGGCGTTTTTTCACAAGTTTGTCAACAACGAAGTAGTGAGAGGGAACTAAAAAACGTTATGAAAGCCTCCGGTGGTTGTGTTGTGTTGAGGCTCGGCGTAATGATGCGGTCGGCGATGGGGGGGCGCAGTCGTTCACCCCACCAGAGTACTACTCGCACTATGGGCTTACTATCTGTTGTGCTCGCCGCGAACCTTCACTACCTACCTGTAGGTGTACAGCAATTCCTTTCGATTAATAATATGATGTCGGGGATCGTATAAACACGAGACAGAATTCGTTGTTAACAAATAAGAACTCAGAAACACAGAGTATCAAATACATTTGATTCGTTTGTAACAATGCCGCAGATTAGAAGGCTATAAGAATATGGATCCATAGGCATAATATATTATGTATTTGAAACATAGTGTAGTTACTTAAAGGCATTAATACCAATTCAAATCAATCAATTTGTCATCCGATGTATAATATGTACCTATTTTCCCATGTTACAGAATGCATATCATAGGATTCTAAATATGCCAGAAAAATCTTGAGTACCTACCTAAGCGTACGCAACTCAAATTTGAGAACTGCTAACTTACAAAAAACTACTAATTGGGACAAAAAATTGAGTAGACTTTGAGTATTCGGCCGTAAATGGTGTAAAAGAGCGTATTGTGCATATAGCTTTATTTATAACAGAGATGTGTATACGATTCTAATTTCTTCCGCTTCATATTAAATATGCAAGTCAGCACCAACTTTCTCATTATCCAGAAAACATCAGCATATGTATATCAAGATTTAAAAGTGGATTACAAAAGGAATGCCTATTTCAAAATACCCTATTGTTTCTCGGAGTGGCGCTGGCGGTGAAACTGCCCGCATCGAGTGCATCCGACACAATTGGAAAGTAGAGCCGACAATCGACATTGATAATAACGCTGTAATATCTGTACCGATTTGAAAACCGGAATACATTGACTTGCCATACGTGAACCACGGGGGAATTGTTTAAATAGGTACCTACTTATTGTGAAATGGATCTGTATATCGCAAATTCTTGGCGATCGGCATGTTGTCGGCCTGAGTACTACTAACAGATGGCCGACAATATACCACCAAGAAATTATAGTTTACAATGAAGTATTCACGAATATAATATGAGAGACCGATGGTTTTGCAATGGACAATTGTTAAGAGATTAGAGAGAGCTCTGAATATCGTGTATGCGAACTCTTCAATAGGCCAATAACAAATGAACTTGATGGGTTCCGTTCTGTACACACCACATCCATAATAGGTATTAAAAATAAGTTGTATCTCAATAATTAAGATTCACAGTGACAGCGTAGTCTTAGCATTGTCAGGAACGGGAGGGGTGGACTAGGAGTTAACCTCGGTGAAGAAACGCTTCAATCTCAAAAATGAATTTTGGGACGATAGCTAGTGCGCAGCCCTGGATCTAGGCGGGGGGAAACTGGGGCACCCGCCCCGGGTGGCAGTTTCAGGGGGCGCCAAAATCATAATATAGTATGATTAAAAACAAAAAAACCTGCTCCACAAAATGCCGATTTGGGAGATTTTTTTTAAGTAATTTATCTCAAACGCTGGTGAGAGGGGTGCCACTGCACTATTAAGTTTCTGCCCCGGTTCGAAAAAATCGTAAATCCGGGGCTGCTAGTGCGACAGTCGGCTATAATTAACGCTTTAGTAAGGGTCATTAATTAAGGTTTAACACAACATTTAAAACAAAGAATATTTACTTAATCTGGAAGTTGAGACGCAAGTAGAGGCGCAGGCGTCGCTAGTATAGTGCAACAGAGCTCGGTTCAAAGTTCGCGAGTTCTATCTATCGCATCTACACGAGTGCGCATTGTAAGGGACGACGCTTTCTCTGCGCGGGCGCAGCGCGCCTCGCTCCAGTATTGTTGTGCGAAGTACCGATGGGAACGTGGAAGTAACTGTAACTGATAGTATGTAAGCGGGCACAATAGGTGCGTGTTCATGTGAATATTGCGTTTAATTTCCAAATAGGTTGCCTATAGTTAACTAGCCTGTATTGCTTTAATACAGGTCATGGCTCCCTTCTCTCTCCACTTGTTCAAGTCTGGCACTGCCCTGCACCTCTCCTCTAAGTAAGTTGAAGCTCTCCATCTCTATATGGGACTGCGTTGCTGTTTTCGGCTCCTTGGGACCAACTATCTACCCAATAATGGTATGCGAGAATAGTAACTTGCTAAATAATTACTGGCACTTATTAGGAAGTGCACATCACAGGCAGTGTATTGTATCATGTGTTTCTTTTGTTTTATCCTAATTTGGTCCGGAGACGTTTTTTCTAGAGTTACCACATTAGGCAAATCGTCATCATCACCTTCCTAGCCTTATCCCATTACGAGGGGCCGGCTACAATTCTACCTGATTTTGTCAGATCACCGATATTTACACCGAGCGATTGCCATCTGCCCTCCGTAGTGACATCAACTAGTGGGGCTAGCAGCAACCTAAATTACCACAATAGGAAAACATTCTAAAGAAATCTGTAGAAAGTCTGTGTAGGAACACCATGTAAGTACTATAGGTTACATTGTTTCCCCCCTCAACAATATGTATAATGGTGAAATTGAAATAATAAATATCTCTACCATTGTGTATAACAATACAGCGCATAATTACCGCGGCGTATGGAAACGAATCAACTATTTTGTTAAACAGACTGTAAAGGCTTTGTCTGGTTAATGTTCAAGACGCCATTATCAGGCAAGGCACTCAGTGGAAATTGAAAATGACACAAAGCTTACAAGCTGAAGTAAAGGCGGTTGAAAGGAATATAATTATGGTATGATTACATCTTCTATCAGATGGCGACATCCTGTAGGCTGGGCTTGTTCATTTAGTGGCGAATACTGAAACGCTACTTTAAAACACTTAAGAATGTAGTTTGAGACACGTTACCCATCATTCTACAGCGCATCTTTACATAGAGCCGTAGCCTACTACATTGCCGTGTCCGTTTGTTCGATTAATTCTTCTAAATTACTCAACGGATTTTAATGTGGTTTTTACTACCATATAGAGAATTTCTTCCGCAAGGTTTATAGGTAGGTATGAATTATACATACTCATTAAATTTATAAATACTTAAAAAAATATGGTGGGGACGAGCCAGGTCAAAATATTAAGCAGCTCTCATATCATCTATATGACGAGGGTAAAATCAGCATAATTTTTATACAATACTTGTCTCAAATTTCGCTTTTATAGATTTTATACACGTGGTTATAGGTATGAGTCATCAGAAATTACGTAGTGCTGTAATGTACCTGTTTGAATCCTACACGTGAAAAATTAGGGTTGTATCTATTTGGTAAGTGATAAACTGATAACTACTGGTAAGTACGCGATTGAGAAATGCTTATTCTAAAACCATTTCAAATGGGTCTCATCCTAGACTTCTGTCTTTACTGTACCTACATTTGAGTTTGAACTTAATTTATTAACAGTGGCAGACAACCATAATACTTAAATAAATAGCTTTTATGTAGGTACTCTATTTTGTACGCGTAGGCAATGTCTAAAAATGGTCAACACATGCTAAGGTATAAGCAAATAAGGATCTTGCTTATTTGAATTAGCAAGGTACCTACTGTGTGACTCTATATCATTATGTAGAGCCTAAATACAATAGTTATAGCCGAAAACGACTATGTAAATCGAACTTTTATAAGTAGGTACTCTAGCTACAGTGACTCTATCTAGTATAATGTACTTACAACAGCCTACCTCAAGTAAATAGAGCTTCTGACGCAATACATAGCTCTTATTACATAACTAATACAGTTCAAATTAACATATTGCCAAAACAGCAAGTCATAGTGGGTGGGCAAAAAGTTGTTTAGTACAGTGACGTTATCAAGTACCTACCATAGACAAGCCTTGAATGTACAGGCATGGCTTTCAGTGGAAATGTTTATGGTAATGAGTTTTGTTACTGTACACGTAGAGTTTACGGTTTGTGGATGGTTCCGTTATGGTACCTATCACTGCTATCACTATGGTACAGTCAGCAACGAAAGTCGTTGAACATTCAGAATTTTTCAAATCGGTTATACTCTTTATTCTACAAACGTTGGTAAACCTTTATAAAACCAAACATTAGCAACATGTCTACATTTTGTTTCGATAAAGAAAAATTATGGATTTGATGCAAAACAAAAGTGTGCAAGCTATTTGAAAAACTGAGAATGTTCAGCGACTTTCGTTGCTGACCGTACAACCATGGTACAACACTTTTACTCGTACATATGTAGTTCTATCGTGGGTTTAAAGTTTTTAATGTAACTAAGGTGGCAAACAAGCATATAGCCCGCCTGATGTTAAACAGTTACCGTAGCCTATAGTTGCTAACAATACCAAAGGCATCGCTCGCACATTGCCGACCTGAAGGGAAGTGGGACAGAGGGAGGGGAAGGGAGGCGAAGTTGGGCTTCCGGCTCTCTCAGCTATCGTAAGAAAAACTGCTGTAATACACTGGACCGCAAAGAAAACGGGTCGGTTAGAAAATCTTCAATATCTTCAAAAGTACCTGACCTAGCTTTATGAAATAAACACTACATTAAATAATATTTTAATGTGCCTAAATGAAAATAAAAAAACCAGCAAAGTGCGTGTCGGACTTGCACATAAAGGGTTCCGTACCACCGTAGAATAAAAACGTCAAAATATAAAATCTTTAATTTAAATTTTATTTTATTTTTACTATGTGTTGTTGTAGCGGCAACAGAAATACACATTTTGTGAAAATTTTAACTCTCTATCTATTACGGGTCGTGAGATACAGCCCGCTGATAGACAAACGGACGAACGGACAGACGGACAGCGTAGGCTTAGTAATAGGGTCCCGTTGGCACCCTTTGGGTAAGAAACCCTAAAAAATCAATTGAAGCTTTTTATTTTTAATAAATGTAAAATAAATAAAATGTGATTGAAGATATTATTGAAGATTTTCTAACCGACCCTTTTTCTTTGCGGTTCAGTGTAGGTACTTTATGCCGTTCTTTTGTGGGAGGGTGGTACTATGCCCAGTCGAACCAGCCCGTATATGAGCTGCAGTCAATTTGCTACAGCTTGGCTCTACCAGCAACAAATGTTACTTAACTAAGGTAAATATTGTCTTAATTGAGATTAATGAGAATTAATTACCATCCTCCAATACGTCCCTTGTCTTACCTAACACCCTGTAGTTTCCCGTAGGTATAATAAATATTAATAAGACAATTATTAAGATTTACAATATCACAAATCCGGTCTGGGTCATTGCCGGCGCCTATCACTCACTAGGCAACGAATATTAACTACTTATTAATGAATATATTTACATATTTATGTTTATACCGAAGTATTACCGAGATCCGAGATTCATATGAAATTAAATGGTTCATTAACATTTAGGCTGGTTATGACTTCTGTGTAAAAATATAAATGATTTTGAGTTTAATAGGTAATTATGAAATAGAAGAACTTACCCATACCTAACGAGAAACGATACGAAAATAAATATATAATTAAGTATATTACATTAATTAAAAAAATATCGCTTCAATTAGTGCGTCCACATGTCTCGCATGCCTCGCCCGAGCACTCATGTTATAAAATTATTAATTTTAAATTATATCTATACGTTCCGATCAAAACTGAGTACTCGGGCATGCACCTGCCATACACGCAGACACTCTCCGACGCATAATGAACCAAAAAAATTATAAAATAGCCACTCAAATGTTGACTTGAACTCTATCATTATTACCATTTCGTATCGCTTCTCGTTGACCGTGGTATAATTAGAGTGTCGCTTAGTAGGTACTATTAAAGCAAACTATTCCTAATCCTGAATTTTTAACATAAAAACATAAAGACAAACAAGCGTACGAGACAGCCCATAGGTACATACTAACGTACGTAAATCCTTAATTTGAATTGACCTTAAAGGAGAATAAATCGGTAGAGTCCACATTGGCGGTTATTTTTTAACCATTTCTGTAATGGTACTAATGGTAGGTATACTACGTGTTCGTTATATCTCAAGTAATTGAAATACAGAAACAGGTTTCAAATTGGATGGTGCGCGGCCGTTTATTGATTTGTAAAACGTTGTGACGAGTGTTAAAAGCCTACGGTTTATTAAGTTCTATGTAGAGTTCCTTTTCCAGTGTCATATTGAAACTGTATTGTCTATACAGTTCTGTAGAGTTCAATGTAGTAAAATATGAGATAACGCCGCTAGTAATTTACATATTTGAAAATTTTAACTCTACAAGACCATTATTGTATTGTAGGTTTAGGCAACTTGGGCAATGACTGCCCCCCCCCCCTGGCAAAGACAAATACAGTATATGTACAGTAGGTACCAACATACAGTGCCAACATTTTCTTTCTTTTTGTTTAGAACGAATTTTCAGGAAAATAGCTAAAATCACACCAATTTTTTTTTATTAAATTACCCCCTTGAATGAAAACCTATATTCGAAGATGGCGAAATAAGAAATAAAAAAATAATTTAAAAGAGAAACTTGGGGATACATAAGGATCACGAGACACTGGGAATATATAAGGGCACCTATATAAGGAGATAGGTAAATAAGTAATACATAAAAGTGGTATTATAATGGCAGTGTAAGATAAGATGGAATGAACGACTGTAACAAGGTTTTCCTCAAGCACACAATAGTAAAACAAGTTGAATGAATCGTCTATTTATTGAAGTCTGTTTTTTGTTGTCCTCGTCGCATTGTAGTACACTGAAAGGATTGAATTATTCAAAACAGATAGGTATACAAAACTATCTAAGTAGACTGACTTATACTTTTATTTTTCAACCGGACAGGCTAGTTTGAGTCCCACCCAAAAGTATTATGAACATGTATAGTTTCTCTCCGTGGGAGGCACATAAGTATCATAAAAATCTTTAAGCATCATACAATTCAATTGGTCTTCTCAAAGACAATATCAAGAAAGACGGAGACACGCGACCGTCCGAAATACTTTGTACTACTTAAAGGAGTCCATCGAAACAGTACGATTCAGTATCTCATGGAGAATAATGTTGAAAACGTAGTCGGTATTGCCAACAAGGCTCATCTTCTGGTGAATAATGCTGCGAGTGTGATAACGATGTGTGAATTTCGCTGCATGAACCTACCGCTAGTGTTGCGTTGAGCACTAGTTTAGAGATATCTGCTAAATAAATCAATGGGTCTTCGTTTTCTTTTATCATTAAGGTTGCAATAGTATTGTTTCAAAATTTCTCTTGACGAGATTGCCTCATTCAGTTCACAGGTTCGCAGCGACCACCGAGCGAGCGTCTCATATTGCACCGGTGGCAAAAATTCGTGGAAAATCCGACTTGATTATAAAGTTACGTTGGTGTCGAAATATATTTTGTTTTTTGACGCCGCGCTCGACGCCGCTCCAATAAATATCGACTCGGAATGAAGATTTCTTTCTATTCTTTGGTAAAAAGCAACAGCCGTCTGTTGTTCCTCATTTTACGCATCAAGTCACACCGACTGCGCCACTCTGAACGATATCAATCGAGGCCTTCTCTCAAGACAGATGAATATAAAAGGTGTAATTTATTTTTAACTTCCGAGCAATTTAGATACTTATACAATATTAAGAAGTCAATGGTTTGGTTATAATGAATCAATTTCTGGGTTAATACGTTTGTTTCAGATGCATAATAGTATAAAAGTGATACTGACTGAAACAATAATTCGATCACAAATTGTAGATATAAAGTGACCTAGATAGAGATTGCAGGCTTGGTGGTACCCCGCAGTTTGATTTCTTGGATTTAGTTAAATGCATGTTAGTCCAATCCGGCCTCGGTTCCAAGCTTCAGTAAACAGCTATAGTCAGGCTCCCTCCCGTCTCCCCCGAGGCGGAAGGGGACACATAAAGGGTTTTCCACTGAAAAAAATAAATAAAATAAAGTTAGTGCGGTCGAGTCCTAGCTGATTCTAATAAGATTGGGGGAAAAGATCAAGAAAAGCAATAATTGGTTAGCAAGAACATTTTATTTAGCTTTATTTTAATTCGAAATGAGGGTTTACGTATTTTAACCAGGGTTGTCACGAAAATATCATCTTGTTTTAAACATTTAAAAACAATGATTTTTTCCTCCTGTTTTAAATCAATAGGCGCGTCTTCAACATGCACATGCCGCGCGAGGCTGCTCACCCACATGCCTCGCGAAGCACGACGTTTGCCTCAGTCGCATGCCGCGCGAGGCAAATGGCGAGGCAACTGACACTCTAGACAGGGAAAGGTATACCCGATCAATCAGTTTGACACGTTTGACATCGTTCTGTCTCACGACTGCCAAACTAGGCGAGGCAAATGTGAGTGCTCAGGTGAGGCAGGGCGCGCATTTGCCTCACGTGAGGCAAGTCAAACTTGGCGAGGAAAATTTTCCTCGCGCGGCATGTGACACTTCTGGACGTAGCTATTGATTAGACGTGTCTACAACATGCACATGCCGCGCGAGGCTGCTCACCCACATGCCTCGCGAAGCACGACGTTTGCCTCAGTCGCATGCCGCGCGAGGCAAATGGCGAGGCAACTGACACTCTAGACAGGGAAAGGTATACCCGATCAATCAGTTTGACACGTTTGACATCGTTCTGTCTCACGACTGCCAAACTAGGCGAGGCAAATGTGAGTGCTCAGGTGAGGCAGGGCGCGCATTTGCCTCACGTGAGGCAAGTCAAACTTGGCGAGGAAAATTTTCCTCGCGCGGCATGTGACACTTCTGGACGTAGCTATTTAAACATTTTTCATTTTAAATTTCCTGTTTTTTTGCAACTCTGATTTTAACTGTACTTACAAAAATAAAAGTTTAACTCAATAACACCATCTTCAGGTAGGAAATAATCGGTTATCGTTATCTATAGATGGCAATTGATGAATAAAATTCTTATTTTAGAGGGTTAAAAAACGTAGTAGATAGTTATTATAGTGGTCATCTTACACGTTACTCTATAAAGGAAACTGACCTACCTATGCATGGACCATAAATAATTTCATATCCATCAGGAAAGTGGTTCGCGTGACAAGGAGACGACGCGACGCAGCCTGCAGCAGAGCGGACAAGGAAATTTGAGCCCAACACTCGCGATCATTCGATTCATATTATCGCTCAAGTAATGCAACAAATGAAGGGGTCGATGTCCCATCCCGGGCGAGACGCGAACGCATCACAACCACGCCCGGTCCCCGCACAAAAGAAATAGTTAATATTAGAGCCCGCTCCTCCAGTGTCATTAGCAGCGGCACAAAGCTCCGCAGTCATTCCACGCTCTTACTATTTGTCAGGGGCAAAAAGTGCCTTGTCCACAATAATTACGGGACCGGCTTTGGAGCCCTCATAATTCGTCATGTTCTGGTCGGCCGCGTCGTCTCTGAACGCATCCATAATTTGACGTTTCCCGCCAGCGGTCACGACAGACTAGAGCGCGGGAAAATATTACTTTTTTTGTAAACTTTGTAAATAGAACATTGAAAATTGATTACGGCTGCTCTAGGTACCATAATAATTGTTTGCACAAAGTTCGAATTAATTAATAAGAATGGTAAGCCAATGAAAGATCGACACTTTTCAAGCCTGACTGGACATCTTATTTCGATAAAAAAAAACGTATAAATAAACATGAAAACATAGGTAGAGTCCGTTCAATCTAAAAATGCACGCCCCTCCATTAAACGTGATTATTAAAATGTGTGAAAATAAATATTTATTGCAACGCTTTTTTGTTAAAGAACAGGTATTATATATTTCACTACATACCCTCACTAAATATACACTATCTGTGCATTTTTAGACTGAAACACCTCGACCTACATCATGAATAGGTACCTAAACTAAAACCTCAAATCCATAACAAACCTTTGAGCACCTATGTAATGTAGGAATACCCTAGGATGAAATAAAGGCTCTTTCTTACCTCCCAAATTCTCGTTGGTGTAGGATACGACGGTTTTCGGCGGTTATTTCTTTCAAATCTTTCAATTGTATTTTACAATATTGTGAAAAACCTGTTGAAAGTAAGCTGATCGGTGGGTATAACAAATCGGGTATAACAAATAACAAGCCGAGGGCCGCGGCGCGGTGGAAAGCCGGGTCGCCGACCGCGACACCGACAATCAACCGACACTTAGCACCCAATTGATTGTTACATTTCACAATTGACTACGTTTTTTTCTCCCTTCAACTTTCTAATTTTGAAAATGACAATGTTACACCTTTTCTAAACGAGCTCTTTAATTCTCTTTAATAGATAGGCGTGCTGTATTATTTTTATGCATTTATACCACAAAAGGTATTCAAACTGTTGCAACCACAACACATATTAAGTATAGTCTGCGACAGATCGACATGGTAATCGGGGTATGAGCTTTGTCCAGAATAAAATTCGAATCAAAATTAGCAGGACCCGCAACGCAACAAAATAAGTTAATTTAATATTTTTTGGGCGGTTTTAATTGTTTATCGGGTCCTGCTAATTTTGATTCGGATTTTATTCTGGATTTTATTCTGGATTTAGCATCTATAAATCTTGCTATTACAACATAGGTATCTCGTTTATTTCAAGTAGAGATGAGTCGTATTTACTAGAACAGGTGCGAAGAACAGGTATTTTACGAGACTAGGCGGCACCTATTCCAATTTAGAGAGTACTTAGTCCACCTAGTATTTCACTCCAACACGTCCCAGCGGACGTGATGCTCTCGCAATCGCGTGCGGATATCGCGTATTATTATGAGTATTCCAAACTGCTTAGTCTACATAGTATATGGTAGGTAACTATTCTTCTAGTCCAAGTTGTATTATTATTATATTTTTGGGTTAAATTGTTGAGATAACCTATTTTTGTCTTTATGACAAAAATGGCTCTAAAAGGAAGTTGTCATCATCGTCATCATCATCATCGTCATCATCATCGTCGTCGTCATCATCATCATCATCATCATCATCATCGTCTTCATCATCATCATCATCATCGTCATCATCATCATCATCATCATCATCGCATCATCATCGTCATCATCATCATCATCATCATCATCATCATCTTCATCATCGCATCATCGCATCATCATCATCATCGTCGTCGTCGTCGTCGTCGTCGTCTTCTTCATCATCATCATCGTCATCATCATCAAGTCATCATCATTAGTAAGCAGTAGGCGACATCTAACTGAAGTGAGCAAAAGTCAATTTTTGTCCCCATTTGATCTCATGTATCGAGTCCTAAATGGATCTAAGGACTAAGTACGCGAACCATAGCCGATAAGTACTGCAGACTAGGTGGACTAGGCGGGACTAGGTGGACTAGGTGGAACAGGTGTTTGGATCACGTATTTTTAAATACTAGGAATAGGTGCACCTAGTCCCAAATTTACCTAGTCCAACCCATCTCTAATTTCAAGTGCTGATTAAACAATTAGAGGTATTTATAATTCGGTATAGCGTCATAGGTGCGACAGTTCAATGTTCTCAACCGAGGCAGTGTTGAGCGACGGCGACGCCTCTATTGATGCGCATACACAACGTCATTAGGGGTGCCACGTAATCGTGGAACTTTAAATGGCTTTTTTTCTCGGTTCATTTAAAACAATATGCTTTAAGTGACTATGAAAAATCATCAACATTTTGTCATTTAAATAATCCTTTCTTGGAAAATGTAGACAAGCATCTCTACTCTAATTGCTGATGTTTTCATATTCTGTCTTACGCAACAGGTACTTTCACATCTGAACATTTATTTTAGTTGTTAATAGGTACATAGATTAGTAGGTACCTACCTACATACCGAAGCAAATTATTTTTTCTATTGATAGACAACCCTACATTTAACAGACTTGTACGTCATTAATTATATCTAGTCTGGTTGTTGAATAAAAGGAATCGGTGCTAAATGATATTGGGAAGCAAAATATTCTATGTAACTTTAGTTCAAAAATACCTATATTATGCGTCATAAATAATTACAGTCACGGCTGTAATATAGGTACGGCTTTATGGAAGGATATTGCGATATCAATATGTTTAATTACATCTTGATAACAAATAATAAGGATTCCACAGATATCAGGTTCCAAAGTTATCTACGGGCATCAACCTTGTAAGTATCTGCTAAGGAAATTAATACAACGGCATTAGTAGTAGGTACCTAACATTTTTACTTTATACTTTATCGTAAATCAGACTTATTAAATAAGAATGAAATAAAAATGTTACTAGGTGCTAATGCGTCTAGCTAGAGAAAACAATAAAACATCCGTTGATTGAAATACTATTTCTATTAAAAAAATACTATGCCACCTCAATCGAAGCAATAAAGTAACAAACATCGACCCAGTGTTAGGCTTACAACAATCATATAATAAAGAAAACAGATAGATCGGTTACCGAGACACATTTCTATTTTATATCTTCGGCTTACAATGAAGGCCCCAACAAAGTACGAAATAGAAACTAGGTAACAACCGTTAAACAATTAACAGTAAACGTTGTCATCAATCAGGGCGTTCGTGTGAAAATCTAGATCGATGGGGGCACTCAGCTCTAGGGGGGCAGGGGTGATAAACCGTGCGATTCGGCCCGCATCGCGGCACGTGGCGAGCTGCGGGCCGCAATCAAATTAATAAGCTTTCCTTTCTCTCTCATTGCTTCTATTAATATTGTCAATAAAAGCCGCAGTCGCCTTCACCGCGACGATTCAATCCTCGAGGTTGTTTAGCAACTTTGTTACAACGATTTTATCGGTGCATGTTTATGGAAGAGCTTTAGTTACACCAACACAATGATCGCATTTTCCCTGGTTCTGTTAACTTGAGATTAACTATCAATGATTAATAGAGCTTCGATTCGACGCTACATGTAGTGGACAGTAGGTCTCGAATCAGAAATCAATGGCCATAGCGGACATTTTAAAACAGTGGTTTAATAAAAAGCGTAAGAAAACGTCTAAGTAGGTATGTAAGTATGTTTATTTCAGTGCAGGTTTATTTATTTTTCAGGATTTCGCTCAATCGTCAATCGCCCTTTTTAAATTTCTTTCAAAGTCAATCACATTACTGTAGTCTTTAGCCCCTCCAACTAAGCTGAATGCTTTTAGTACCTAGGACATTGTCAGTATGTACTTAAATATTTTTCTCAAATAATCTCACTGCACATTACAGTAAAGTTAGAAATAACAATTAAAGTCGTTGTGTGCCAGACAGGCGGGTACTTTCTACTCTTATCTGCTGACTAATTCGACGGTGCAGGCATTTTGTTTCAGCCGATAAGTTCGACACGAGAGCCCGACTCACGGCACCGGCAATGTTAGTAAGAATTTATTTCCCACGTACTTGAATTACCTTTGAAGGGTTGTAGTCTATTTCGAATTTCCTGATTATTTTCTAATGTTATGGTCTGCTAAGCAAAAATATTGAAATAGCTGCGGTTGCAAAGGTAGGAAGTGAACTTATTTGAACCCAAATTGCAAATCCCGAAGTCAAAAATATTAAAATAGGTACTTATAGTAAATAGATGTGTCCATATGGCGCGCATGCCTCACCCGAGCACTCATATTATGACATTACGTCTATGCGTTCCGACGTCAAAAGTGAGTGCTCGCGCGAGGCATGCGCCTGATGAAGACGCCGCCAATGTTTCAGGTAGGTATCCCTTATTGATTTAGGTAACTTATCTTTAGATGGGTTATATGACTATAGGTGGGTTATTCCCGCTCGCTCCAAGCTTTGTTCCTGATGGCTCCAACGGTCACCTACCTAGTTCCTGGAACATAATCTCTACCTGATAGGTAATAATACCTAAGGTCATTTTTTATAACTTTCCTTTATCCTTTTAGACTATGTGGGCCCCGCGATATCAGCGGGTAAATGGCAGGTAGTTATCGTCTAATAGTAAATACATGTATGTAGAATTGTAGACACATATTGTAAGACTATTTAATGTATCTAATAAATACTAAAGGCAGTTACTAAGGCGGGCCAAATACCTACACGACATTAACACCTAGTCGCTTAACATAAAGGTGCCAATACAATAGACCGTTAATTTCTTGTAATGTGTGTTCGACGGAATGAAATGTTCGCTGAGCAGCGTTCGCTACAAGGCTGACTTTCGAAGAGGGTTCTGGCAGAGCGCTCTTTAGAGCCGTGCGGCTAGAAATTTCCTAATTCAGGGAGATGTGGAAGGTAGGTTGAATTGAATTGAATCAGGCGTTACTTTTATGAAATCCACCAACAATATTGAAAAAACGACAAACCACTTCCCTCGGCTTAGTAAGTTGATCGATAATAGAAGAATGCAAGTCAGAAGAAGGGTTGGTAGAACAATTTTATAAAAAGTACTACCACTCAAATAATGATCTTAACCAAAACATACCCAATAGTTTTATCATTAGTACTATTCAGTCTAGTTCATTATCACCCTTAAATAAATTTAGATAAATGCCATTTCGGACGGACGTCGGTTCGTGAACAAAATGTTAAATTATTTAATTGATACTTTAGACCTCGTTCCTGGAACTGATTGAATTCTAACCTTGTTTTATTGTAATATTTCGTCGGGCAGACTGTAATTGCAGTCTGTATGATTATTGTTTGAGGTTGAATAGTGTAACCGTTATTATTTCAAGGTTTTTAGTGTAAAGAGTTAGTAAGTAGTATTAAAGGAACGTACATAGATAGTTTAGAATAAAATTTGAAGAGAACTCTGAAACTACTTTTATTAAACAAGTAAGTATTTTTATATTAGTACGAGGAATATTGTAACAGGATGAGTGAGAGAGTAAAAAAAGATTCCCATTGGGAAAGACAGGCTGTACATGTAGGTAGGTACCTACCATTGTGGAAAGGAAGAAAAAACCGGCCAAGTGCGTGTCGGACTCGCACATAAAGGGTTCCGTACTACCACCGTAAAATAAAAAGTCAAAATTTTTTGTTTCTTGTATGGGGACCCCTTTATTTTTAAACTTTTTTTTATTTTTAATATTTGTTGTGGTAGCGGCAACAGAAATACATATTCTGTGAACATTTCAAGTCTCTAACTATTACGGTTCGTGAGATACAGCCCGCTGACAGACGGACAGACGGACGGACAGCGTTGGCTTAGTAATACGGTACGGAACCCTAAAATTAATTACACACATAACCAAACCTAAGTATATTACAGTTCATAAGGGTCAGGTTCACATGAGTAAACTTGCTTTAATAGAACATTAGGACGTGTTGCCATGTATATCGAAGCTATATTCACAGCAGAGTGCTTATACTGAGGTTATAAACACCACTATCTAGAAAGCTGACCTCCAAAGGTCGATACAATAGCTAAAACTTAGAGTGAAACCCACGCAAGCCATGGCTTTCATGAAAGCACCAACCTTTACTCGTAAAATGATTTATATACTCCTTTGTACGCACGATAAAAGATTTGTACGCTACGCAACTGTCCAAGGTAAATTGAGCCCTCTATTTTATGACCGTTTTACTTTGAAGTGGTGTTGTAGAGCGCTCGGTGGGGTCGTGGTCGCTGGTCGTGGGATGTAAAATAGACGAATACGAACGATGTTATCTGCACGTGGAGAGCGTGGCGCTCGGAGGGCACGCAACCGGTTCTGTAGTAACCGGCGTAGGGCACTAGCCGCTCACGGTTCGCTTAGGCACGGGATATAGTCTATCGAGGTTACCTAAAGAATATTTTAAAAAGAATTAGATTTTTTAAATTATCATAGATTTTATAGCCCTATTTACAAACCAAAATAAGGAGTAATAAAAAACCGGCCAAGTGCTTGTCGGACTCGCACACGTACCACTGTAGAATAAAAACGTCAAAAATATCAAATTTCTTGTATGGGGACCCACTTTATTTTTTAATTTTATTTTATTTTTACTCTCTAACTATTACTGTTCGTGAGATACAGCCCGCTGATAGACGGACAGACGGACGTACGGACAGCGGAGGCTAAGTAATAGGGTTCCGTTGGCACTCCTTGGGTGGGGAACCGTAAAAAATAAATTCTAATCGTTTAAACGTCTTTAACTTGGGGAATATACGGTAAATGTCACTGACCACTTCCTCATAAGGAAAAAAATATTTTTCAAGTTTGTCGCGATCGCCAATTTCTGTTATTTTTGTGTAAATTCACATGCCAGTTGATTATTTACCGCATCCGCTGTGATA